>CAUYPK010029924.1:0-36135 GCA_963574355.1 Loris lydekkerianus
CCCCCTCCCTCTGTCCCTCTTTCTGCTTTTCCTCCCCCCCCATAACCTTAATTGTCATTAATTGTCCTCATATCAAAATTGAGTACATAGGATTCATGCTTCTCCATTCTTGTGATGCTTTACTAAGAATAATGTCTTCCACTTCCATCCAAGTTAATACGAAGGATGTAAAGTCTCCATTTTTTTTTAATAGCTGAATAGTATTCCATGGGCATACATGTATTTCTTTGCTCTGTCCCCTGTGTGAGCCTAAAAGAAATGACACTCCAGCAGCAGTGAACACACCTCACACTGTATCTTGGTATCTAAAACCATTTTCCACTAGAGAAACCAGAGATCCTTAGAGAAATGGCTTATTACAGGACTGAGAAAGGAAATATACAAAATGAGACTGGAGCATTTTGTATTGCCAGAAATTAAGGAAATCCTCAAGAAAACCAAACCAAAACAACAAACAAAGCAAAACAGAAAATAGTGATGGGGGTGTGTCAAAAGATCACACTGATGCGAGTATGTCAGAGAATCACAGGAGTTAGTCAATTGAAAGAATTCCAAAAGAGCTCCCAGTTCCAAAGCTAGAAACATTTGTCAAAAAGATGAAATAATATTGGATTATAATCTAAAGTACAAAAAAAAAAATGGGGTGGTTATGGTGGCTAACACTCAGAATTTGGGGAGATCAAGGCAGGAGGAACAGTTGTTTGAGAACAGCCTGGGCAATGGATACAAAATCCCATGCCTACCAAAAAAAAAAATCAAAAATTAGTTAAGTATGGTGGCATGCACCTGTAGTCCCAGCTACTTGGGAGGCTGATGTGGAAGGATCATTGGAGCCCAGGAGTTTGAAGTTGCAATAAACTATGATGACAACACTGCACTCCAGGCTAGGCAACAGAGCAAGACCTTGTCTCAGAAATAAATAAATACATACATATATATCCATGAGTCCATATAATAGATAAGTGAATAAATCAGTAATGGAGGAAAAAAAGACAAATCTCCTTTGCAGAATTCCCAATAATTTAAGTAGATACTCTGCCCTGAAGGAGGTGGAATATAACTCTTCACTCCTTAGAGATGGATTACACATAATGACTTTTTCCCAAAGAATACATGGAAATGGGGAGGGGAGAGTAATTTTATGGTGGAGAAACCTGACACTACCTCAGCCAGGTGATAAAGGTCAACATCATCAATCATAAGTTATGTTGGCACAATCTGATGATAATAGCAGTCCACTGCTATGGTGTTCCATCTAATAACTCCTAACCCCAGACTCATCACAAGAGAAACATCAGACAAATTCCAGTAGTGGTGGCTCGGTGCCTGTAGCACAGTGGTTATGGCGCCAACCACATACACCAAGGGTGGCAAGTTCGAACCTGGCCTGGGCAAGCTAACCAACTACAAAAAAAACAAACAAAAAACAAACAAACAAACAAACAAAAAAAAACAACCAGTTAGGTGTTGTGGTGGATGCCTGTAGTCCAGCTATTTGGGAGGCTGAGGCAAGATAATCGTTTAAGCATAAGAGTTTGAGGTTGCTGTGAGCTATAATGCCACAGCACTCTACTGAGGGTGATATAGTGAGACTCTGTGTCAAAAAAAATTCCAGTACAGGGCCGGGTGCAGTGGCTCATGCCTGTAATCCTAGCACTCTGGGAGGCCGAGGCAGGTGGATTGTTTGAGTTCAAGAGTTCAAGACCAGCCTGAGCAAAAATGAGACCCCGTCTCTACTAAAATAGAAAAATTGAGGCAAGAGGATCACCTGAGCCTAGGAGTTTGAGGTTGCTATGAGCTATAATGCCATGGCACTCTACCCAGGGCAACAGCTTGAGACTCTGTCTCAAAAGAAAAATTCTAGTAGTGGAGCATACTACAAATTGCTTGACCAATACTTCCCCAAAGCACATCAAGATCATCAAAAAACAGGGAGTATCAGAGGAGCTACTACAGGCAAGAGGAGACTGAAGAGACGTGACAGCTAGATGTAATGTAGCCTGAATAGAATCCTAGAACAATAAAAGAAAGGAACATTAGATAAAAACAAAAGAATCTAAATAAAATGTGGGCTTTAGTTAATAATAATGCACAAGCAATGGTTCATTAGTTGCAACAAATATACTAAGGTAAGAGATGCTAATATTAGGGAAACTGATACATATGGGATTATGCACTACCTTTGAGATTCTGTAAATCTAAAACTGAAATTCTGTAAATCTAAAACTGCTCTAAATAATAAAGTCTTTAAAAAAAAAAAACTACCCAAGATTCTGAATACTTCAGATATAAAAATAAAAATAAAGCAGAGAGCAAGGGCCATGCATGGTGGCTCACACCTGTAATCCTAGCACTCCGGAAGCCAAAGCAGGTGGATCTCTGGAGCTCAGGAGTTTGAGACCAGCCTGAGCAAGAGTGAGACCCTGCCTTTACTAAAAATAGAAAAACTAGCTGGACCTGGTGGTGAGCACATGTAGTCCCAGCTACTCAGGAGGCTGAGGCAGGAGAATCTCTTGAGCCCAGGAGTTTGAGGTTGCTGTGAGCTAGGCCAAAGCCACAGGACTCTAATCTGGGCAACAGAGTGCCCTGTCTCAAAAAAAAAAAAACAAAAAAACTTTACTTGACTGGGCACAGTGACTCACACCTGTAATCCCAGCACTTTGGAAGGCTAAACTGGGAGGACTGCTTGAAGCCAGAAGTTTGTGTTTGCAGCGATCTATGATCATGCCACTGTACTCCAGCCTGGTCGACAGTGTGAGACACTACCTGTAAAACAAACAGATGACAAAAGAAAACTTCAGTATTATTTCAAAGCTCACTTAAAAGCTTTTCCTCACTAATTTATTGTTAAATGTAATTGAAGGCCTGTCCTCATTGGCTAAATGATTTGCATTGTAACCATAAACATAAAAAAAAACTTCATTACTGCTTTCCAGGAATTTAAAACAAAAGCCAAACTCACAGAAAGCAGTAGGTGCAGAAAACATTGAAAAAGTTTTGAGTATAGACTTGACAGTCGCTAATTGGCTGTGTGACTTCAGACTTCAACTCTTGGAGGCTGGAATTACTCACTGGCAAAATGGAGATTAATAAAAACACTCATGTAGGAGGTCTGAGAAACAAAGGCAGGATTCCTGAGGGCAAAGGGAAGAGTAACGAGCCAAGATAAGTAAAATGAGAGGGTGGACTAACATATGCATCCTAGATTCCACCCACTTTACCCTCTCCCATAGTTCAGAGATACAGCTATGCTGAAGAATGGATTTACACTAGTCACCTAAGGAAGAACCTAGTGGCATTATTGAAAAGACAACCACAATCATCTCACTTCTACTATTTAATAATGATCTGAAGGTGCTAGTAAGTGCAACAAGACAACAAAAAGAAGTGAGGTGTGCTTGCTTGCTGGAAGAGTAGAGTCAACATTATAAAACTCAAAAATTTAACCCAGCCTTGGTTTAAAAAAAAAAAAGCTATTGGTCACAATAATATCTGATGAGAACAGCTCGGCTCCCGTAGTACAGTGATTAGGGCGCCAGCCTCAAACACCACAGGTAGCGGGTTTGAACCCAGCCTGAGCCAGCTAAAAATAAAATGAAAAAGTAAACTTCTGGGCAGTGCCTGTGGTTCCGTAGGTAGGGCGCTGGCCCCATATACTGAGGGTGGTGGGTTCAAACCCGGTCCTGGCCAAACTGCAACAAAAAAATAGCCGGGCATTGTGGTGGGTGCCTGTAGTTCCAGCTACTTGGGAGGCTGAGGCAAGAGAATCGCTTAAACCCAGTAGTTGGAGGTTGCTGTGAGCTGTGACACTATGGCACTCTACCAGGGTGATAAAATAAGACTCTGTCTTTAAAAAAACAAAACAAAACAAATATATATATATATATATATATATATATATATATATATATACACACACACACACACACACACACATATTTGATGACAACTCTTTTTGTCAAAATTATTTTGCAAATTTTGTTACGGGTATTTTCATCTTAGAGAGAAGGAAGAAAAGTTAGCACTTGGAGATTAGCCAAGTGTCACCAAATATCTAATTTATGATTAAACTATACATGTTTGCTTCCTTGTCATCAAATGACAGTTCCTCTCAGTGTGTTTACTGGTGTTCAAGGAGAAGGAAGTACAGTGGTTCCAAAAGATATTAATCTGTTAGAGTATAAGAGATCTTTTGTGTTTGTTTAATTTCACAGGAATGTAACCTTAAACCACAAGTTTGGGATAATCTTAAAACTTGTAAATGTATTTATTATGACAAGTTATATTTGCTTATTTAGGCCACAAAATATGCTTGCTGTAGGAAACTGAATTTGTCCATCTAACTTATAAATGAACTCAGTGGTTTTATGAAAATTAATGTAATATTTTATAACAAAGTATTTGCATTGTATAGACATTGGTTGGCTCAAAGAATCACTGAGAGAACTATAGAACCAGAATAAGAGTAAGTGGTAAGAGCGGTGCCTGTGGCTCAAGGAGTAGGGTGCCCGTCTCATATGCTGGAGGTGGTGGGTTCAAACCCAGCCCTGGCCAAAAACTGCAAAAAACAAAAAAAAAAGAGTAAGTAGTAAGAACCACAACTAAAATTATGACATAGAACTGGTCTGGTGAGAATACCTTTGCTGCCATGCCAAAGAGTAGGTGCTATGATTACACTGGGGACAGCACCGGGAACTGGAGGCCACCACCGGCTATGTTGCCGTTACTGCAACCATCTCTACTATTGTTAGTGAGAATGCTCCATTGCCTTCTTTTATGGCTTGGCTCCAAATGTTAAATTCAGGACAATGCATCTGATTAGATGCACCTACGTCATGTGCTCAGTCCTCCTTTCAGACTGAGAAAGTAGGTATCTGGCTGTTTCAGCGTCTGTGTTAGGAGGAGGGACATCGCTAAAAATAAAACAAAAGCCAAACTCACAGAATGCAGTGGGTGCCGAAAACACTGAAAAAGGTTTGAGTATAGACTTGACAGTCACTAATTGGCTGTGTGACTTCAGACTTCAACTCTTGGAGGGAGCCAATTAGTGAATGGCACCAAGAGTGCCTGTTAGGATGGGGAAAGCAGTTCCAAATATAGGAAATGTGGGAAAGGGGTTCCAATATGGAAGAAAGGAGTTCTGAGTCTGAGCAACCAGTAAAAATGATAAAAGTCCATTATATCTGGTTAACACCAACTATCCTGCTATTCTGCACCTGTGTTCAAACAAATGAATGTTGTAAGACAAAATAACCTCACCACACAGATTGAACTCACTATCAATTTTTAGCTACAAGTCTCAAATGAGTTGCAACACTGCCAGACTATTTTTATCCACTTTTCTAATAAATTTATTTTCTGCTTTCCAAGACACTATTTCATATTACTCTCTCCCTAGAATATTCAACATCTCCCCCTCAACCCAATGGTGCTTTTGTTAGTGATCCCTAGATGCAATCAGGGGACTCCCCTTCCCACCAATAGAGCCCTTCCACTTGTTCTCTGGATCTCACCCACTGTCAAAAGACTTCACTCTTGCAATGTCCTCTTTTTCATACTCTACGACAGCGGTTCTCAACATGTGGGCCACGACCCCCAGGAACTGTATTAAAGGGCCGCGGCATTAGGAAGGTTGAGAACCACTGCTCTATGAGGTCATCTAGAAGCATGCCAGTATCACTCATCTCCAAAAACATAAACAAAACTAAAACCTGCTTCAACCTCATGTCCTCTTATAACTCTGTCCTCTTTCCCAATAAACCTCACCATTACAATGGTCTATTCTTATTCTCCCTCTTGCTGGTCTCCATCTTTTCCTCAATCAACACCAACGGACTCAAGGTCATTAACAACCTACATCTTGCCAAAGTCAATGTTTCTTTGTTTGATTTTTCTGTTGGCATCTTACTGAACTTCTTAGCAGCATCTGAGACTGTTGAAAACTTTGTCCTTTGTGAGACGTGTTCTTCTTGAGCTCCAATGGCTTTCATGAGCTTCGTACTTCCCTGATTCTTCTCCTTCCTCTCAATCTGGTCGGCTTTCCCAGGAATCTGTCCTTAGTAACCTTCTCTCCTCTATTTACATTTGCTCCCTGCGTGATTTCCAACCCCTTTATATAATTTATTTTTCCTCCATGAATTTTGTCATATTTCCTCTCGACTCTTCATTTTGAAAAATTTCAAGCTTACCAAAAGATAAGAATAGCAGCCAGGAAGATCCATGGACTCTTCAACGAAATTCATCACTTGCTACCACGGTGCTGGCGTTTGTGCTCATGTTCTCTTTCTCTTATCCTCACCTCTCTCCCTTGCTGAAACTTTATTTCACACTTTATCTTTTGCTGAAACGTTTGGAAGCAAGTTTCAATCAATACCATAATTCTCTCTCAACTATTTTAGTATGTATATTCCAAAACTGGAGTAAAGATTTTCCTAAATAGCTCCAAAATTATTAAGACAGCTAAAAAATTAATAATAAATTGATATCATCGGTCCATGTTTAAATTTCCTCAAATTTCCAAAATAGGCCTTTTTTTTTTTTTTTCCACTTTGTCGTCTTGCTAGAGTGCTGTGGCATCATAGCTCACAGCAACCTCAAACTCTTGGGCTCAAGCAATCCTCTTGCCTCAGCCTCCCAAGTAGCTGGGACTACAGGTGCCCACCACAACACCCCACTAGTTTTTCTATTTTTTAGTAGAGACCGGGGTCTCACTCTTGCTCAGGCTGGTCTCGAACTCCTGAGCTCAGGCAATCCATCTGCCTCAGCCTCCCAGAATGCTAGGATGACAGGCATGGCCCAGCCTTTCAAAGTAAGGCTTTTATAGGAGTTTTTCTTTTAAATCCAAAATCTAATCAATACTATTATATTTGGTCTTTATATCTCTATTCTTTCTTATTTCAGAACACATATCCCACACGCCCACCTCCTTTTCTCTTCACAAAACTGCCTTTATTATTATTATTTTTTTTTTTAGCAAGGCCCACGACTTTAGCAAAAATTCACTTTTTTGAAGAGCCCCTCTTGCATTATAGGTCAGTGTTTCTTAACTGGAGTGACATTTGCCCCTATGGGCCATTTGGCAAAGGTTGAAGATATTCTTAGTTGCCACAACTGGGTAGGTACGACTGGTATCTAGTGGATAGAGGCCAGGAATAATGATAAACATCCTGCAGGGCACAAGATAATCCCCACAACTACAAATTATTCAGCCCAGAATGTCAGTAGTCCTGAGGTTGAGAAACCCTAGTCTAGATTTATCTGGTTGTTTATTTATGATTAAATTCAGGTTCAATATCTTTTTTTTTTGAAACAGAGTCTCAAGCTGTCGCCCTGGGTAGAGTGCCGTAGTGTCACTGCTCACAGCAACCTCCAACTCTTTGGTTGAAGCAATCCCCTTGCCTCAGCCTCCCAAGTAGCTGGGACTACAGGCACCCACCACAACACCTGGCTATTTTTTGGTTGTAATTGTCTTTGTTGTTTGGCAGGCATGGGCTGGATTAGAACCTGCCAGCTCTGTTGTATGTGGCTGGTGCCTTAGCTGCTTGAGCTACCGGTGCTGAGCCCGGGTTCAATATCTTTTGTTGAGAAAATGACACACAAATGAGGCTGTGGCTTTTAGTGCATCTCATCAGGAGGTTCTGCCTGTCAGCTGTCCCACTTGGTGGTCTGAAAGTCTGATCACTTAACCAAAGACTGTAGGATCTATCCATTGTAAAGCTATATTTCCCCTTTGCAATTAGTAATAATCTGTGGAGTGATACTTGAGGATCTTGTAAATGTTCACTCTGTTGCCCCAAGATATTGTCCCAATTCTTTAGCATCCTTTGATAATCCTTGCCTGAAACAAATATGATACCAGGGCTTGTAGGTTGGTTATTTTTTTTTATTCTGTCATTCTTATTCTTTCATTTTATCATTCCTTCTCTGATTATTAGCTGGTGTTTCTCTGAAAAGAAGAACTTCTATTTCTCTTTCCTTTCTTCAACTTAGTATTTACTATTGGTCATTTTAAATTTGATATATTATAATAACTCGTTACCATATCATTTATTTTTATGCTCAAATTGTCACTAACTTGGCTATTGAAGCCTCTTCAAGCTGTTTCCTGTATCCTTTGAACACCTCTTTGTTTTCTGGCACAAAATTATGGACCAAGTTTGCTTTTCACATTCATTGCAAATGTTTTACTTATTTAAAATAAATCAAAAAGGTTGGGAGAAAAAGCATATGTTTTACTAATTTAGAATCATCAATTTCTCTAAATATTCTAAACATTTAAAGGGACATGGTATTCAGAAACCAAGAACTGGGTGCAGATGTAGTCGTTACTACTAAGGTATCATTATTTTTAGGCCCTCTCAGTGGATAGAGCAAAATCATAAACTCTTGGAAAATTATATACACTTTAAAAAATCATCATAATACTACCAACTCAAATCCAACAAACATCTTTGTCCTTGTATATGTATATTTGAATCATCCTTCTCCTACACTGAGAATCCTGGTTCTCAACATCAATGTATTTTTCTCTCTTGCTCCACTTCTGTAATATACATACAAAATAATTTGAGGACTGCTTCCTATGCAACCCTCTAATTACTCCATAATCAGCAATTTTTATTAGTCACTAGTTTATCCTGTGTTGCTTTCGTCGTCGTCTTCTTTTTTTTTTTTAATGAAGGAACATGGAAAGATAGACGTACTTTCCAAATGGTAAAGATTTTTCTTTTTTTTTTTTTTTTGAGAGTCTCACTATGTCACCCTTGGTAGAATGCTGTGGCGTCACAGCTCACAGCAACCTCAAACTCCTAGGCTCAAGCGATTCTCTTGCCTCAGCCTCCCAAGCAACTAGGACCATAGGCGCCTGCCACAACACCTGGCTATTTTTTGTTGCAGCTGTCATTGTTGCCCAGATGGCCTGGGCTGGGCTCAAACCTGCCAGCCCTGGTGTATGTGGCCTATGCAGTAACCACTGTGCTACAGGCACCAGTAAAGATCTTTGAAAATCTGTTTCCCCATAAAACCAACGAGAACATTGCCAAAAATTGTCAAAAGCAACTTTTTCAGAACTCTGAAAATTAACCAAAGGCTTACAAAAATTCAAGGAGGATTTACAGTTGAGTATAAAAAGAGAAAGCTTTCTGCCATTTTAACTCAGTTTAGTTCCATCCCTCTCTCTCCAGCTTTGCGATATATTTGAAATTACAGTAGCTGTGAAAACCAGCAGCCTGGCAGCCACTGGAAGGAACATAATAGGTCTGAAGATCCCCATTCATGAACTTCTAATGCAGAGAATTGTCACTATTTAATTTGTTTGGCAGCTCCATGAAAAATCTCCACTCCTAGAGCTAGTCTTTATTTGAACTGACTCCAGGCTCATTCTATGCAAATAAAAATCAGCTGTAATTGTTTACTATTATAGCTTACTTTTGTATTGTAGCTGATATTACTAAGGCAGTAATATCAGTTGAGACTAAATACAGCTGACCCAAGAGCTTAAAAGGAAAATCTGGAGAATGAAGCTCTGATAATCTGTGACTTATTCTTGGGACTATAGAAGGACACATCCATGTGCAGGACTGTGCATACGCTGGCGAAAGATCTGAGAAAGCCTCCATCTCTCACATCTGTGTTGCTCTTACCTCTTGAAGGTTTGCACAGAGAGAAAGTGAAGAGTAAGGCAGAGTTACAAACTGCTGGAGCACTGAAAATGTGATCCAACACGCAGAGTCCCTTGGTAAAAGTTGTGAAATTTACTGGATCAAGGCACATAAAGCAATCTCTGTCCAATTATTAACTAATCATTAACTAGTTAAGTAGAGACTTCAGTAGCTGTATGTACAAGAGATACAGACTTTATGGTTCAGGAGAGTCACTAAACAAACTGCAAGAATAGCAACAATAAACTGAAATTAACAACAAGTCCTGGGAATAGGGGAATCTGATTTCCAGAGTTACCTCATTATATTATTTTAAATGTTCAGTTTTTAAGAAAAAAAAATTAGATACAAAAAGAAACTTGAAATCGTGGCCCATACACAGGAAACTAAGTAGTTTATAGAAGCTGCCTCTGAGGAAGCTCTGGCATTAGACTTATTAAATATTTCATAAATATACTCAAAGAGGAACTAAATTAAAGTATGAAAATGTGTTTTCCAAAATAGAAAATAATAATGAAGAGGGAAAGAATAAAAAGGGACAAAATAGGGTCAGCACAGTGGCTCATACCTGTAATCCTAGCACTCTGGGAGGTGAGACAGGTGGATGCCTGAGCTCAGGAGTTTGAGACCAGCCTGAGCAAGAATGAGACCCCATATTTACTGAAAATAGAAGAAAACTAGCCAGTGTTGTGGCAGGTGCCTGTAGTCCCAGCTACTCAGGAGACTGAGGCAAAAGGATTGGTGCAACCCAGGACTTTAATGTTTCTGTGAGCCATGATGCCATGGCACTCTACCCAGGGCAACAGAATGAGACTCTGTCTCAAAAAAAAAAAAAAAAAAGTAGAGATCTGTACTGCCTGTCTTCATAAGGAGAGAATTCAGAGGCCCAGTCCTTCTTGTAGCAAGTTTACAGTCTGCTGGGGCAGATAGATATATCCACGTGTGCTGCAAAAACACAGGCAGGAACATACCCAGGGAAGCTCCTGAGCCAGGTGGGGGCTAAGTGAGCAGCAAGAATGCTTTCAATGTTTATATAGATCTGAATTGTTTACTCATTTAAAAAGACATTCTCCACCCTTCTCTTAGCTCCCCAAATGGAAATGATATTCCAAGCTAACAAAATGGCTTGTGCAATTAAAATATGTATGTATGTGTATATATATATATATACACATACACAAAAGACCATGGAACTTAAATAAACAAAAAGTGAGAGGAAGTGGTGGACCTTGGGGTGCCACCTGGAAGCAGCTCCCAGAGTCTCCTTAGGACTATTTCCTGAGGGGACATAAAGCCAGTGGAGGCAGGGAAGGCTACCAGGTAGAGGGGAGGGCCGAGGAGATGTGATTTGAGGCAGGGAGAACAGAGCAGAAGCTACTGTAGTAATTGAGGTCAGATATTATGGTGGCCTGAGCCAGAATAGTAACACGGGGCTGGAGAATGTTAGCGCAACAGTCAGAAAGCCTCCTAGATTGATGGGCTGTGGGGATTCCAGTGATGGGATAGTGCAGTATTAGGACTGATTCTTCCACTTAAAACAACTAAAAGTGCCGGGTAAAATAAGAATTATTTAAAAAGCATCATTGAGGGCAGTGCCTGTGGCTCAAGGAGTAGGGCACCGGCCCCATATACTGGAGGTAATGAGTTCAAACCCTGCCCCGGCCAAAACTACAAAAAAGGGGGGGGGGGGGGAGCATCGTTGAAATCACAAGAAAATAAGCAAATGTCAGGTCCAAATTTAAATGAAGGCAGGAGTCGAGTGAAATGTTAAATAGCTTTGTCCTGAATCATGTGCCAAACCTACAAACTTGAGCTTACTTTTTCAAGGCCTGAGTGGTCTAGGCAGAAGGCAAAGGTCAAGGTCAGGGGCCACACAGATGGGAGAGTCCAGGGAGAAGCTGCCTTCCAAGGGACTGTGTCTGCAGGGTCCAGGTGGAGCAAAAGGAAACCCACCCATCCCCACTTCTCCAAACGAATGCAAGAAAATGCGCCTTGATGTTATGTAGAACCAGAAAGGGAAACACATTCCTGAGACTTGTAAGCGTACCCTTTTTAGGCTTACAGCACAAATTAGGTGGTCAGGAAAAAACACGGTAAACTTTTCCGAAATGATCCCAGGCTGGAAATACCCTCCCCCCTCAGGTTTGTGGTGGAAGCAAATGAGAACCTTTCTAAAAGAATGCACCTTCCTGACAGTCCTCCAAGAAGTCTGACATTTTCCCAGGGAAAATGAACAACTCAACGGGCAAAAATAAATAAGCACCAAGAAAACACAGTGCCATTAGCAAGAATCAGCAGAAAGAAGAAATAGCAAAAACAGACTGGCACCATCTTCATACATGGAAACTATGAGACAAATCTTATAAAATAACCATCCTCACTATATCAGTTTCCTGGGGTTGCCGTATCAAAGGACCAAAACTGGGAAGCCCCAAACAGTAGAAACTTACTGTGTTTGATACGTTGAAGTCCTAATCCCCATCTGGAAGGCGAGTTGTTGCAGGTGTAATTTATTAAGACAAGGTCATCCTGGGATAGTGAGCGCCCTGATTAATACGACTGGTATCTTCAAGGTGATGCTTCTACACGCCAAAGATTGTGCCACCAGAAGCCAGGGCAGTCCTCGGGCAGATTGTCCCTCCTAACTTCAGGAAGGAATCAGTCCTACTGCACACCTAGATCTCAGATTTCTGCCTTCCAGAACTAGGGGATAATCAATTGCTGGTGGTTAAGCCAATCTGTGATACTTAGTTATAGCAGCCCTAGCAAACTAATACAGCCTCCAAAAAAATTAGTAACAGAAAAGAAGTTAAAATATGTTGGTCCCACACAGCCTCCACTGAACACTTTAGTCATCTGGTTCTTAGGCTTCCTGTTTAACCTCAGGGGGAAAAACAGTCCAGGCAGGTCTTGGTTTTAATGATGGTAATAACTATGCAGAGATTCATGCTGCAGCACAAAAACTGTTTCCTAGAGGTCCTGAGGCTCTTTACCTGCAGTCAACCTGTGTGAGACTGACCTGCATGCAGCCCATCCCAGATGCTCTGTCTCTCTGCAGGGAGGGCTGGGCTGACCTCGGGCCTGCACTTGGCCTCTGCAGCAGCATTGTGGTGAAATTAGTTGCTGATGGCTCATTATCTCCACTGACTGTGGACTCAATAAAGTCTGGGGTGGTCCATGCTGGATTGCTGCTGCCGTTTTAGAAGGATATCTGTGCATTCATCTCAGCTGCACCTGCTCAAACAAAAGCAGTGGCATCTACAATGCAATCCGAGAGAGGCCAGTGCAGGCCCTCTCCCGTTCTGCAAAATATTTATCTCAGCTGCCTGCTGTGACAAGCCTCCCTTCACCACTGAACCTGAAAGTCCTGCCACTGGAATCGTGGTCTGGAGGAGTTGCAAGACACTCCCGACAGCCCCAGCCATCCTGGGTTTAGACCGTAGTAGAAGTGGCCAGAGTGTCGTGAAGTTGTCATAAACGCTGCCTGGACTAATGAACCAAATTAAAGCTGGTGGCTGGACATTGCTTCCTTGGAGCATCTGCAGTGCCTGGGCCATAGCCTCCCTGCACCGGGCTTCGGCTCTCCACACTGCAGTGGTGCTGCAGACAGAGTTTGAGCAGGGCCTGTCTCCCCACCACTGCGCACACCCCACAGCCTGGAGCCACCACGTGACTGAATGTAGAGGCAGCAGCTTGGAACGGTGGAGCCATCAAATGCACATTCGCGTGTTCTGAATGGACAAATGACCCAATGACTGTTCAATAGATGTACTAGGACTTAAATAATCAGAAGAAAGCATTGTCTTTTTAAGATAATTTTCCGAGGTTATATGCACTTATCCTGATGCCCCTATGCAGACCTATTTAGAGTTTCTATTGCATAGCTGCTGTAAGCCGAGGGCTTGCGTTTGAGTAACTTCCACGATGGTAGATCTTTGCTTATTAAAGGCAGGACAATTTTTATTTGTTTTGTTTTGGGGGGTTTTTTGCAGTTCTTGGCCAAGGCCAGGCTTGAACCCGCCACCTCCAGCATATGGGGCCGGCGCCCTACTCCTTTGAGCCACAGGCACCACCCCAGGACAATTTTTAATATACTCAAAACTGTGGTGTTGACCTAGGTTTAATATGCAGCTGAGCACAATCCTGCTGGTTTTGATTTTCGTTTATTCGGTTTGATAAATGTGAAGGACATTTTGCTTGTTGTACAAGAGATGCAAATTAGGGAATCTTCAATGAAAGATCATTAGGTGATTTTTGCTAATTTCACCACCTATCTAAGTGATCCAAAGCCTAATTAATCCAGAATCTATGTCTTCCACCTACCTCCAAAGTAGCTGTAAGAAAAGTCAAACCCTTCTCAGTCTCGGTGTCATGGGAAACAGGTCTCCTTTGCCTCTGGACCCTCCCACGAGACAGCAAAGCATCTCCTACGTCTCTGAATTTGAAATGAGGGGTTTCCCTGCCATGTTTAGGGACAGCCTCATTCCCCTGCTGAGTAGATCAGAAGTGATCTCTCCTTTCACCAACAGCTAAAAATACCGGGCTGGCCTTGCTTCCCAGACACTTGACTGTCCTGTAAACATGTGGACCGTGGTCTGTGAGAAGAACGAGCCTGGGCCACTGTGACAGCTCATGGGAGAGGGAGATGGGTGGAAATTCCTTCCCAAACTGGTATTTCTAGGAAAACATTCAGCTAGAACCTGCAGCTGTTCGCTATGCAGTATCAATTATAAACAACATTTTAGTTGGCAAAAGAAAAGTGAGAGAACAACAAGGCTTGGAGCCTAAAACTTTGGGAAACCCCTGTTCATAATGTGCTTAGTTAGGGCTTAAAAATACGCCTATTTTCAGAACATAATCTCTAATATCCAACTTTTCTATGCTTCTCAGGATACATTTAAACACCTTAATGATTAAAAGAGGAAAATACTTGATCATTTTATAACATAGTCTAAATTTCACTATGTAATTGATTTTCCCCTTTTTTTCAGAATAGACTATTTCATTACTACCAAAGCGCCAGTAATTTGGAGAAAATAGAGTAGTCAATAGCGAGTTAGTCCGCAACATAGAACTCTGCAGAGAAGATGTGTGTCTTGGCACCCGTCAGCCAGGGAAGCCGACTGCAATTTCAGAAGTACCATCGTCCACAGAAGGGGGAGTTGAAGGCTAAGCAGGGCCTCCCAAAAGCTTCTCAGTGGCAAATACAGGCTCAAGAAAGAGCTGAGAAAATGTACCACTTCTCAACACCAAAGGCAGGTGGCAGCTAATACAGTTCAAACTTGGATGCTGGTCTCAGGAGAGCTGCTTCTAGCTCCTTTGGAATAGGAAGCTCCTTACTGGAGTAGAGCCCATGGCTTTTATGCAGACAGGGCCCAGAATCCTAGCACTGGGCCAGCTGCCCAGAGCAAGTAGGGAGCTGTGTGATCTGGCCTGGTGCTGTCTCGGGGCAGAGTCCGGCCCTGGGATCAAGACTGCCGGAGAGTAAGCTGTGTCCTGAGGTAGGCAGAACTCACTTTTTATACTTCTGACTTCTCCACGCTGGCACTGCTAGCCTGTACCTTCTTGCCCTGGGTGTCTAATGACAATAATTGATGGGCTTTTTGAAGGATGAAATGACATTGGCAAAACACTGACTTAAAGCATATGGGAGGATGTGCATAGGTTATATGCAAATATCGTGTCATTTTATATAAGGACTTGAGCATCTGTGCATTTTGGTATATGAGGGGGTCCTGAAACCACTCTTTGTGAATACCAAGGAAGGACTGCATGTTACCTTCTCAGCAGGTGATGGACCTACCCCTGGTCTGTATTTATATCCAGAAATCCATTGCTCCTGTGCTGCTGTTTGTAACTGTATAGCCAAGGAAAGCTATTGAACTGTATGTGATGATTATAATCAAAAAGGATGCAGGATTTGAGGTTAAAGTGACCATTCTCTGTTCTTCCATTTTTTTATTATTAAACATCAGGATCCCATGTGAAAACTGAGC
Organism: Loris lydekkerianus; assembly: GCA_963574355.1. Classification (NCBI taxonomy): domain Eukaryota; kingdom Metazoa; phylum Chordata; class Mammalia; order Primates; family Lorisidae; genus Loris; species Loris lydekkerianus. The sequence continues at coordinate 15,656 of CAUYPK010029924.1, forward strand.
AGTATCTTCTGGTGTTTGTACAATACCAGCATTCCTACAAGGAAGCTTGGAGGTTATATGAAGACAAGATCAAGGCATGGGCAGATTCCGTGTCTGGCGAGGGCCCCTTTCCTGGGTCACAGACAGCACCTTCTCCATGTCCTCAAGTGGTGACGAGAGCAAGAGAGCCGTCTGGGGCCCCTTTTGTAACTAATCCGTTCATGGGGGCTCCCTCATGACCTAATCGCCCCCTAGAACCAGCACACTGGGGAGTAGATTTCTACATATGAACTTGAGGAGCACAGCATCTGGTCCCCGCTTCCCTTAAGTGACCTTCAGCCCTCAGCTCCATGCTGGATGGGCAGTGGGTGGGATAAAAGATGTTGAGTGGGAATCGCTTCAGACAACCTCCCTGTCGCGTCTGGCACCAGGATGCTGCAGCACAGCCTCGCAGCTGGGACTCGCCGAGCGTGGAGAGCATTCGCCCACAGTGAAGTGCTCGATAAATGTCACGATTTTTTATCAGCCACTTTACTTTCAGGATCTCTTTCAGTCCTAACAGTAACTCTTCCGGGTGTAGGTAGCTTCATTCTGCAGTCGAGGAAACTAGCACTTAGCAAAGTTACAGAGTAGAGCTGGAGTTACCACTTTGCAGAGCTAGAGTTCAAACCGAGTCTGACCCACAGCGTCACGTCCATCATTCTGCATATTTGATTATTTAAACTCCGACACTTGGAATTGGACTAATCATAGTCCTTTTAATTTCATGGTCTCTTCATTCCTCCATGCTTCTTCTCTTATCTTTTTTTTAAATAAAATTATTATTATTTTTTTTTTTATTGAGACAGAGTCTTACTTTGTGGCCCTGGATAGAGTGCCATGGAGTCATAGCTCAGAGCAACCTCCAACTCATGGGCTTAAGCGATTCTCTTGCCTCAGCCTCCTAAGCAGCTGGGACTACAGGCGCCCACCATGATGCCCAGCTTTTTTTTTTTTTTTTGTAGAGACAGGGTCTCACTCTGGCTCAGGCTGGTCTCGAATCTCTGAGCTCAGGGCAATCCACCGGCCTCGGCCTCCCAGAGTGCTGGGATTACAGGTGTGAGCCACCACGCCCAGCCTCCTTCTCTTATCTTTTAATGTTATTTTTGTTTGCTTGTATCTGATAATACGGTAAACCCTGTGAACTCCCCACTCAGCTCAAGGACGAGAGCACTGAAACTCACCTTTCTGAGCTCCATGTGTTGCGTTACCATCGGGTCCCTGTCCGAGGACACTGGTGTCTGGAATCCTTTGTTATTCAAGCCCTTCTCTGTGTGGCTTCCTTCCAGTTTCATTATTTCTCTGAGTCCCCCGTCACGCGCTCCGTATTTCTGCCAATGCACTGTCCTCAGCTCTGGCTTTTGCTCCTACTGGGCCTTTTTCTTAGAGTCTTTTGCTACCACAAGGGTCTCTGCTTTTCAAAGCCTTTCTCATCTCATCCTCACAGCCTGCTTTTCTTTTCCACAAAGGCTTCTCCAAGGGCCGTGATTCTTGGGGGAGGGGGGTCTCTCTCCTCTGAAATTCTGCGCTGAGTCACTTGGCACGTAATAGGCTGTGGGGCATTCAGTGTGGACCTATTCTGCAGGAAACCAAAACTCCTGAGGAAATTTTTACTTTTCATCTTGGTGAACTCCTGCCCAGTGCAGTCCTTGATGAATATTAGGGGCCCAAGAATTTTTGTGAAACAGGATTCGCAGAGAAAGGAATGAGATAGTCAGTAATTGACAATGACCCGTGAAGTGTTCCTCAGATGTTACAAATATGCTCAAACAAAAACGTGCCCAAGTATTTGCTTAACACTTTTCGTGTGCTTGCAGTGCGCTGGCTGTATAGAGTCGAGTACTAAAACCTACAAAATCCCTGCGGACGGGGATGTGCACGGTGCCTTAGCATGGGAAGGAGGCCAAGTGCGCGTGCATATAATGTCAACGTGAAGCTGGCCGAAGGGGTCAAGATGATGGAGGTAGGAGCGGACTCGTCCAGCACAGTCAGCACAAGTCTTTCAGATGAGACAAATGAAGGGCAGACTTCTTGGAAAAGGACCTCTCAGGGCCTGCAGGAGGAGCATGGAGTACTCAGGGCTGGATGATAAGAATGAAGCCTGTGGGTGTAAGGGCAATTCTACATTTCATACACAGTTCTCAGAGTCGTCTTAGGCAGGTTGTTCTATGGCAAAGGCCCACAAGATTACTGGACGCTGAAGGGGCAGCTGATGGTGCTTCCGGGTCTTGGGAGTTATGGAGACCTGTTCCTATGTTTACTTGTGTGTTTCTTTTTAAGATTCATCTTCTTTGATACTTTGTGCCTAAATTCTGCAGTCCTAAATTCTGAATTCTTACTACTCCAGGTGGATAGGCTTTACTCTGGTCATTTCAAGATTCAGAGTGCACGTCTGAGTAGACTCTGAAACTCTGGCCCGTCTCATGGAGGAGTTAGTTGTTCAGCAACATTTGCTGCCTCCAAAACTATCTTTGGTCACCTTCAAACCCTTCTGACAATCCTGCCACGGTCACTTCTCAAAAACTCTTGCTAATCCCCAGGGCTTGTCTGTAATGAAATCTTTAGATTGGCACATTGAATTTGTAATCAAAAGTCACAATTCATGCCAAAATCAATACATACTTTAAAAATAATACTGCAGGCAAGTATAATGGCTTATACCTATAATCCCACACTTTGGAAGGCCAAGGCAGGAGGATCACCTGAGACCAGGAATTCAAGCCCAGCCTGGGCAACATAGCAAGATCCATCTCAAAAAAGAAAAAAATCAACCTGGCATGGTGATGCAAACCTATAATACTAGCTACTCAGGAGGCTGAGATGGGAGGATTGCTTGAACCCAGGAGTTGGAGGTTGCAGTGAGCCGTGATGATGCCACTGCTCTCCAGCCTGGGTGACCTTGTATCTAAAATATATATTTATTTGGCTTGGCTCCTATAGCTCAGTGGCTAGGGCGCCAGCCACATACACCAGGACTGGTGGGTTCAAACCCCACCTGGGCCTGCCAAACAACAATGACAACTACAACAGAAAAATAGCCAAGTGTTATGACAAGCACCTGTAGTCTCTGCTACTTGGGAGGCTGAGGCAAGAGAATCGCTTAAAGCCCAAGAGTTTGAGGTTGCTGTGAGTTGTGATGACACAGCACTCTACCTAGGGCGACATAGTGAGACTCTGTCTCAAAAAATAAATAAATAAATAAATATTTATTATACATATATACTTATCTATAGGTACATATATATATGTATACTGCAAAATTAGAAGGGGTCTCTGAAGTTCATCTGGTGCCGTCACCCATCTGAGATGTGATTCCTCTTCGTCATGAAATGTTTATATTCATATCACAATCTGGGGTTTAGTGAACCATAAAAAGTTAGAAGTTAATGCCAACAAAAGTCACCCTCTAAACACATTTCAACTGATTTAAAAGGAGACATAGCGGATGGAGATTATTGTGAAAAGAACTCTGACTAGACTAATTCATTTTTATTTTAATCTCTACTTATCTCAGTCCTTTTAGCTGCATATTCAGTACTTTCCAAATGTACGTTAAGCTTGTAACCAGAACACAATTCATTGTAGCCCTAAATGACCATTATAACAAGGGGAGGAAAAAAGTTTTAAAGGGTTATCTTATAAAGCATTTCACACTGCGGGTCAGAACTTTGCTTAATGTTTCCCAGAATTTGACAATGTACGAGGCAGCCGTAGTGATTGTTTTACAGTGACTACAACACAGTGGTCCCGTCCTACTTGCATTTTCTAAATACTACCGTTGTATTCCAACAGGATTTATTGATTCTGGAAGTCCTTGCGTTAAAGCACAGTTCTGCTAAACATGTTGGATTGACCTGTGTCCCTAGTTACACAACTACTCTGTAGTTGATTAGCAAATGGCAGAGCAGAAGCCATCTCATGAGTGCCCCAAAGCCCACAGGCCCAAATAAAGCTCATGTTTAGGAAACTTCCTAGATTCCTTCTGGCAGTTTTGACTGACAGGGACCAATGAATCCGTGGTGTGGGGCATGGAAGAACTCATGTTTGTAAGTAAAAGCTATTCTCCTACAAGTCCATCTGAGTGTTGGTGGCCAAACTATATTTTTTTGATATTTTCAGTCTAGTCCACAATGCCTCTGTTTTCTGAACTTTTCTGTGGCAAATAAAGGACTTATTCAACAATACAAAGAAAGTTCTTCTCCTGGTTGGGGCTCCACGGAGGGGTGGGTCTCCCTAGTGCACAGCCGTCTGAGCCACTGAGTCTCAGTGGGGCTGGACCGTTGTCCCAGGACTTCCTATTCAAATGAGATGGTCTGGGTGGCCACTGTAGGAAAGGGAATCTGCACATGGTCACCACAGCTGGAAGTGTGACCTGAGCCCCCAACAGCCGCCTGCGAACCCCTTCCCAGGAGCGCGGCCCATGCTTGCTGCCTGGGTGTTACTTTCAGCTTCTAAGATACGCAATCGGGAAACTTCGTCCACCCCTCCTACGGTCTGCCTTTCTGAGTGTCTAAACTAAGAGCATGCTGGCAAGTTTTTTCCTTCATGAAAATGTACTTGTGACATCAGATGGCACTTTCACCTCGGTCATTTTGGCTGATCCCTGCACAGAATTAATACCTTTCATAAGAAGAGAAATTACATGTAACTGGGGGTTTTTTCCTCCTCTTTCTAAAGTCTGGTGGCTAAAAGTCTGGTCTGCACTTTATTCCCCATTACCAGTCATGCCATGGGGCTGCAGGGTGACGTTCTAAGTGCGGAGCTCGGCTTCTCTGCCTCGGAAGCACCACATGCAAGAGCGGTGTGCACCTCTCTGTGCTCCTCCTCCTGTTAACACGAGTTCAGTCATAGTCGCAAGGATTTCCTCCAAGCAAACAAAGCTGTCCTTCCTGTAAGACAGTTGGGCAGTAATACTGCTGGGAACTGATTTTTTCACTGCAAGAGGATGGTTTTGCACAGACAACATATATTCCCTCTGCCTGCCCCTCCTCCAGGGCAGATCCAGGTCACCCGTCTGCTTTCAGCCCCCGCAACTCCCGGTTGGTGCCCTCTGTGGTCGCAGTCCTGCAGCTTCGCATGGAAGGAGACCCCCCACCCCAGCCCTACTCTCGCAGCAGAGAGTCGCCGCGTCCACTCTGTGCTGGTCCTGGGGCTTAGGCACAGGTGAGGGTGTTTCCAGCAAAGAGCACGCACAGTAAAGGCAAATAGGGAGAGACATTGGGGGTGTAGAGAACAAACCACAGCCGCTCCGTAAGGACCAAGGGACACACAGACAGAACTGAGGGTGGGAGAGTGAATGCTGGGCTGAGAGCTGTTCGTTTCTACAAGCAACGGGAGCCTTGGGAGCCTGTGAGCAGGTTTCAGTAAGTTGACCCGGCAGTATGTCCAGGATGGGTCACAGGGGCAGGAGGTTTGGACATACACCTTCCGGATCCCATCACTGATGTTAGCATGAATCTCCCACGATGTGGCTGCGCCGGCCACACGTTACCTGTGGTGGGTCCTGTCCGAGGGAAACGCTCCTGCTGACAGGGTGGGTGGTGGGAACAACTTCCTTGCCTCACCAACCACTGCTCTCCACTCCTCCCAGACGAGGGGCCTGCTCTTTGTCTGTCAGTTTTGGAAATGGCCATTTATTGTTACTGTCGGTAATGTGTATTAGTTTGGCATGACTTTGCTTTAAGCATCTCTGGTGGTCTGAATTATATAGTCCGGATGACACGTCTTTTATAAAAAAAATAATAATAATAATTCGGAAGGAAAAATGACTCACTGAGGTCTGGCAAATACAGAGCCTTACAGTTGACGTCTAACTTGGCCATACTGAATTCTAACTAGATATCCTCAGGCTTTTCGGTCAGAAGATATGTTTCTGGCCTAGAATCTGTTTTGCTTTGTCTTATTTCAGCTTGTGATTCGTGTTCTCCAGCTTTATGGGGCACAATACGATAGAATTCACCACTCTCAGCGTGGGGCTTGATGGCTTTTGGCAACCATAGAAAGTCATGTGATCACCAGACACTTGGGGTGTTATGGAGCACTCACTGTCCATCCCTCGTCCGGAGCTTGTCGGACATCTGAACTGTTTCTAGTTTCTAACTGTTATGAATCTGATTATGATTTTTAGCATAGATTTTGTATATAGCTATATAGCTGTACATCACTTGGTAATTTTTCAGAAGAATAGCAGTGTGGGGGGCCTGCAGGGTTTATGGTGGTCTCAAAAGTTCCCAATAATAAGGTGGCAAACTAGTGCTTTTTTTGTCCTGAGACAGGGTCTCACTTTGTGACCTGGGCTGGAGCACAGTGTCATCATCACAGCTCACTGCAACCCCAAAACCCCTCCTGGGTGCCCAAACTCCTGGGTTCAAGTGATCCTCCTGCCTCAGCTTCATGAGTATAGCTGGAACTCTAGGCACAGGCCATCTTGTTCATTTTTTTTTTTAGAAATGGTCTCACTGTCCAGGCTGACCTCTAACTCCTGACTCCAAGTAATCTTCCTGCCTCAACCTCCCAAACTGCTGATGTAACAGGCATAAGTGCGCCCAGTCCCAGGGCTTCTTTATAAGATGCATGTAAGAGTGCCCTAGAAATAAGAAAGAAGGCAAGTCCACATGGAGACCCTACCCAGAGAGTCCAGACCAAAGGACGGGGAGTTAGCATACCCAGAAGCATGTGGAAAAGACGCGTCTCCCCCTCGTCCCTGTTGGTGTGGTGTGTGCTGTGAGTCTCAGGGAGCGAGCTAGCGTCCTAGACACTTGCTGGGAGGTGGCCCTACCTGCAAAAACGCTTCCAATCCAAAGTTCACAGAGTTTAGGCTTATCCAATCTGACACATCTCTGCACCTTTTGTCTTAAGCTATCAGAGTGTAGCCACCTTAGGAAAACAGGTGAAAGACTCTTCCCGTTGACAAATGAGGACACAAGGGGTTCTGAGGGTGCAGAGTGATTATGGTATGTGGGGAGGCAGAGCTGACAGCATCCTCTGGGCCGGGTCTCAAGCAGGCTGACACTTACCCACACCTCACTTCCACCTCTGCCTCCCCAGGAAGAGGCCAGCTGTAACTCTCGGTTGGACTTCTGCCTGGCAGGCAACTCCCAGTCTATAACCATTACTGGAGCAAGAACTATAAATTCACTTACAATGTTTTTTCAAAAATGTATAAAACAGGATGGCAACAAAAACAAAATTGTATTTATGAGAACTTGCCTTAGAAAATGAACACTGCAGTTGGAAGGATTTGTTTGAAAAGCTCTTCGGGGGAAGCGTGAGCCTGTCCCCCTCCCCAAGGCATGCCAGACCCCTGAGATGGACATCTTCCCATGCTCAGGGCCGGCTATCTGTGTCTGCACCAGTGTCACATGGCTCAGAATGACATGAAAGCACAAGCCATGTCTAGCAGCCCCTTCTCTGTCCTCCCTTCCACCGTCACCTGTCCCCCCCTTAGATGTGAAACACGACCACCCATTAGCGTCAGTTCTGAATCACTAAGTTGCCAATCTGGCCTGGGCCCTGCTCAGTCGCGGCCAAGCCTCATGTGCCTTTTTCTCCCTCTGCCTTTTTCTTGCCAGCTGCCCTCAGGCTGGGGCATGTCCTAGCTGCTACTCACAGACCACCAGAAAAACCACAGCACTTAAACAATGGAAGGGTGCACCCTGAAAGCATTCTTTTGCTTTTACAACTAGATGTTTCCAAAATAATCATTATATGAGAATTAGATTGTGAAGTAATCAAAACCCCCAGATGATAAGTTGGCAGCAGGAATTCTGCTGGGCCGTCCTCCTCCTGTCACCTCAGGGCAGGCAGCTTTGTCTCATGGCAAGGGATGGTGGAGAAATGCAGTCACATAGACGTAAAGCATCTTAAAGAGCTCAGACCTTCATGATGGTTTTGTCACTTAAGAATTCTATTTTTTCCTCTCTTTTCGAAGAACTGATACCTCAATTTTTGAGAATCTTCTTTTGGAACCACCATAGTGAGTGAGGAATGTTTGTTACCCTTCCTCTTTCCTAGTGTTTCATGACTAAGGGTACTGACATGAAAACAGGATCTTTGTATCCAGTGAGTTCATCTACTGCCGCTTTCCCACCAGAAATAACAGGCTTTGTGACATCACTGTGTGTTATTCTGGATGTCATCTAAAGAGCCAGCACCTGGAAATGATGAAATCCTGAACAACAAAGGTTTTGTTTTCAGGAAGACAGGTTAGTGAAGAAGGGGAAGGGTGCTGAACTCCACTGAGTGCCCACTGCGTGCGGGCATTTGAACTTCACCAAGTGCCTACTGCGTGCAGGCATTTGAACTCCACCAAGTGCCTACTGCGTGCAGGCATTGAACTCCACCGAGTGCCTACTGCGTACGGGCATTTGAACTTCACCAAGTGCCCACTGCGCGTGGGCATTTGAACTTCACCGAGTGCCTACTGCGTGTGGGCATTTGAACTTCACTGAGTGCCTACTGCGTGCGGGCATTCTCGTGTTCATCTCACTGTGGTGTTTTACTAAACTGAACATTAAGAGCAGATAAATACTGTCAGTTATAACTTTTCCAGTTCTCCTTACTGGTTTCAGATGTTGCTATGGCATTTGTTGCAACTAAATAAATTATATGTAAAGTCTCAAGAATTCATTGACTTTTAAATAACTATATATTGGCTTGGCACACGTAGCACAGTGGTTACAGTGCCAGCCACATACACTGAGGTTGGCGGGTTTAAACCCAGCGCAGGCCAGCTAAAACAACAATGACAGTTGCAACAACAACAATAAAAAAAAGCCAGGCGTTGTGGCAGGTGCCTGTAGTCCCAGCTACTTGGGAGTCTGAGGCAAGAGAATCACTTAAGCCCAAGAGTTTGAGGTTGCTGTGAGCTGTGATGCCACAGCACTCTACCAAGGGCGACATAGTGAAACTCTGTCTCAAAAAAATATATATATATTATATAACCACTTAAATGCTTTTATAACTTGTTATAAAGGAGATGCGGTGTGAGGACACAGAGTATCGACTGGACATTTCCATATATCTATGCCTATTGAGACGAAATAATTCAAGAGAAGTCTCACTTTGTAAAAGACTATTTTTACTTTAAAATATGTAAAATATTGTATTAAAAAAAGTATATTGTCCCCAGAAGTTATCTTTCTCGATTGCACTTCAAGGGCTGCCTTCATTTTAAAATGTCGTAGATTAGAAAGCTCCTTAGAATAGAAAAAGGTAGGGGAGTGAGGAGCAGACGTTTGCTACCAGGAGAAAGAGAAAATCATGCAGGGATGAAAATTATTTTTACAGAGAGTTTCCTGTAGCATGGGAAAGTGTCATAATGCTAAGGGAAAAGAAATGCAGATGAAATCCATTAATAATTATACTTAGCAATGAAAGTAAACATGAGGCTCAAGCGGCAGGTGAGCAGGGTGTGCAGGGAAGCGGCACGTCCTAAATGCATCGGCCTGTAATCTCTCCTTGCATGGAGAGTGAAAATCATGTCGTTTATGTGTTCTGGGATGTGTCATAAGGCGTGTTACCAAACACTGCGCCATGAAGGAGAAGTGTGACAGACCCTGGGTGGGACGCTAACGAGGCTGGCATTTCTCAAACCCCTATCAAACTGCCTCTTGGCCATGAGAGGAGAATCTCCTGGTTTCGGGGTTTAGGTTGACGAGGGGCCCAATGTTTGTCTATGTTAAGATGCTGTCACAAGGAATAGATGAGAAGCATAAAAATAAACCAGAAATAATAATAACTTTTGAAAAATAAACCTTGAAAAGCACGTTAGAGTTTCTAGTTTCCATACATCATCTTTTTCTACTCTTCTGGTGACTCCAGGGAAGGTGTTACGTAGATCTCTGCCTCAGAGATGAGAACTTGGTGGCTGTGTGAGGTCCGCGGGAGCCTGGCTTCAGTTCAGGCCTCCCGCCCAGGCCTGGTCTCTCTGCTGCACTGAGGCCCTTCACTCAGCACAATGACTAGTTAAAACGGTTCTCACTGGCCACAGGCCTGCTTTTTATAGTGACTGTACTTATTGTGTTTTTGGCTACATCATAGTTGACCGCTAAGGCTATTGTTTATTAAGGTCTTGATCTCAAGTGGTGTTTGTAGATTATCAAACATTGAGTGATAAACCCTGGTGATGTGAATCCTCACTGCTGGCCCATGAAGTCATAATAGGCATAAAACAAGGAAATTTTCCCATTGAGATCATCCCATATGTGGAAAGGTTAGAACCTAGATATTTTTCTCTCCTTTCCTCTAGGTTTTAAAAAAGCTGAATGTCCTTAAATGCAGCCACATTATAAGACCTTTACAGAAGTATCTTTGCAGGCTTCTTTCCAGCATGCACTCCTGCTTTGGTAACAAGCTATTGATACAAGGCCAGACAATTAAGTCTGTGAACTTGTCCTAGAAAATGAGCTCAGGTAGCTCATTGCTGAGTTTCACAACAGTCGCCCTCAAAGAACTCCCCTTGGGACGTGTGACTCCTGACCACTTATCAGTCCCAAAGGGAGCAAACTGAGTAACACATCCCTGAGCAGTGACCAACCTCCGTGCTGCCTCCCCTCTCACTTAGCAGTTCAGGAGACTGAGTCCTGGAGGGGGACAGAGGGGGCAGCCAGCCTCAGACCTTTGTTGGTGATAGGATAGGGTACTGACCTGAGCCCTGCTTCAGGGCTCTTACCCCAACACCCCAGCTCTCTGAGAAGGCATCTGCTGAGAAAACCCAACCAGCTTCTGCTCCCAGTTTTTACTGGGCTCCCCTATACTGGGTGTAAAGACTGGTTATAAATCTCATTTGATTATAATTCAGACATATGATGATTTTCCTGCAAGAGTCAATTTATCTCTCTTCATCTTTTTTTTTTTTTTTTTTTTTTTTTAATGACAACCTGAAATGTTCCAAAATCTTTCTTTTTAAATGAAATTCGGCTCTGCGCCTATGGCTCAAGTGGCCAAGGCGCCAGCCACATACAACTGAGCTGGCGGGTTCAAATCCAGCCCGGACCCACCAAACAACAATGACAGCTACAACCAAAAAATAGCCGGGTGGACAGGTACCTGTAGTCCCAGCTACTTGGAAGGCAGAGGCAGGAGAATCACTTGAGCCCAGGAGTTTGGGGTTGCTGTGAGCTGTGATGCCACAGCACTCTATTCAGGGTGACAGCTTGAGGCTCTGTCTCAAAAAAAAAAAAAAAAAAAAATGAAATTCACTCTAATATTTAGGCTCTATTTATTTATTTTAGAAGCAATCTAGGCTCTTGTTTTTCTGAGGTTTTTCCACCAAATAAACAAAGAGCTTTATTTTTGCTTCAGACAAATTAATGTCCCAAGGCTGTGGTTCAGATACTATTTGTTATGAAGGGTTGTTTGCCTTTGCTCAGGTTGAAAAAAGTTTTAGACACCTCTATGAACCCAGCTTTACAAGGAATACCCTTGATGTATTTTTATTGAGAGAGTGCTGTCATTGTTGCACAAGGCTTCTCAAGAGGAGATGGCCTTTCCCCTGAGAGATACTGTTTTTACAAAGATTGAAATCATTCTGCAAAAGCAGACATGCTCATTTCTTCCTCCTTATGCAAAAGTGGCCACCCCTCCAGGCAAGATGCCAGCTGGCACTGCAGTCCACCTTCAGGTGAAACAGAAGCCTAAGGAAGAGGCAGGTGATGTGCTGCAGGTGTCCCCGCCATCCCTTTCTTCCTGCATCTTCCCTGGGTCTTCCCAGAGACAGGTGATGTGCTGCAGGTGTTCTCCCCCCCACCCCCATCCCTTTCTTCCTGCGTCTTCCCTGGGTCTTCCCAGAGACAGGTGATGTGCTGCAGGTGTTCTCCCCCCCCACCCCCATCCCTTTCTTCCTGCGTCTTCCCTGGGTCTTCCCAGGTCAACCTTTCCTGATCGTCAATGCTTTGACTGGTGGCTTCCGGGAAAGGCTTCATTCGAGCAGAGGGGTGCTTAGGGGACCCGGGGTGTGGCTGCAATGCAGGGAGCCACACAAGGACTCAACAATATGTTGAGATCAGACCTCACCAGGTGTGTTCCTTGTGCAGAATCCTGGAGAATATTTATGTTAAAAAGCGCTTTATTTTAAGAACAGTCAGCAGAGCACATGAGCTGGGTCACAGAGAGAGATGAGTGTTTGACCCAGAACACTTCATGACCATGGGAGTCACCACTGTGGAATTTTACCAGGGCTCTCATCGCAGCCTAGCCCAGCCAGGGGATGCAGAGGGCTTCCACTCCCTGGGACCATGTTAACTTCTCCAAAAGAGTCAGCATGGGCGCTCTTGAAAGCCCCGAGTGTATGACCAAGTAAGAGGAGTCCTTAATGAAAGCCAGCCAATTTGGAAACAGTGAGTGAAGGTAGAATCTCATCCATCTGTGTTGCTCGGAGTCTGCTGTTGTCAGAGGGTTGCCAACTGGACTTTTCTTCTGCAAAAGAGAGTGGTAATGCTGTGAGAATCTACGCCCGCCCACCGTCTCTCCTCTCCACGGTGGCGAGAACCCCTTCTCTGGTGTCAGAGAATCTGGCTGCAGGAGGACCTGGTTTAAAAACATAGAAGAGAGATTGTTTTAGCTCCCTCTCCTCGGGGCTCCACGATGGCTTTAAACTTTCTTTGAGATTGAAGTTTTTCCCACCTTCTTTTGACTGATTAACAAAGAAACTTTGATAAATCTTAAGACAACATGATCATCAAGAACAGAAGTTGAGGTCAAGTCTGCTGCTGAGTAACTTACGGGCTTTAGAGGAATCGCTTCATCTTCCCCACCCCTTGTTTTCCCATCAGTGAAGTAGAGAGGATTCATTGCGTCCAGAGCAAATACTGAGAACTTGCTCCTGCAAGGCACTGCCTGAGCACCCAGATGCATTAGGGGTCTGAAAGGGTGATGATCCCGCACACAAGGTGACAGACAGGAGTGGATGAGGGCAGTGGGCAGGCAGGATGTGAGCTGTGGAAGAAGACAGAATGATTCCTGGAAGCTGTGTCAGGAGTGGGGTTGAGACGGTGTGTGAGTGAGTGAGAAGAGGTGAGGAAGCCAAGTAGACAAAGGGCAGTGGCAGGAGGGGATGGGGCCAGGCGGGCGAAGGAGGTGTGGGAGCCGCAGGATCTGCCTTAGGTCCTGAGAGAACCATTCTGGCAGCTGCGCGGGGAAGACGGGGGAGGAGCCCCGCAGGCAGCCATAGGCAGCGGTGGAGTCAGATCCAGCCGTGCAGACAAAGCTCTTCACAGCACCATCTCTTCAGACAGCCGTGCAGACAAAGCTCTTCACAGGCAACAACGCACCATCATGGCGGTAGGCATAGTTACGAATTTTCAGTTCGCAAAAGGGAAGATGATTAATCCCAAAAAGAGGAGCCTATGTAAGATGAAGAATTGAAGAAATAAAATAATAATGGTCACATGGAAAATTTTCTAATTATTTATTTATACAAAAAATGTTTATGCATCCTTCAGGACAGCTTTCACAAGCCTTTGACACACCTGCATGGAATCTCACTTTTACCTTTGCTGTCAATGCTGAAAAGAAGCCTCAAGTGATGCGTTTTTTCATCTTTGTGAAAAGAATATTGGAAGATACTTTGGTGATCTTGTTGGGCTCTGGGCTGTGCTCTGCTGCCGACTGGCGCTGTGCCTTCTGCCCGGTCGCACCATTGCTTTGGGTGTGTGCCCGTGTCCCTGGAAAGCAGGAGACCCACAGCACCACCTTCGTACTGATATCTCTGGTCATAACCAGTAATGAAACTGAAGGTGTCTGTTGAGGAACGTAACCCAGCCAGGATGGTTGGCTCCATCAGGTCCAACCAGTTTCAGTGTCTCACATGCCTGGCAGCTGAGGAGATGCCCCAGGAGAGGGGTGGGCAGTAAGGAAGATGGGTGCCCCAGGAGAGGGGTGGGCAGTAAGGAAGCCAAAGGCCAGCACCAGGTGGAGGGAGCAGGGACTCGCAAGCATGATGGCCTGATGAAAGGTGCACGAGGGATGTGGCGGCTGGTGTCTTCCCAGAGAGCAGCACAGAGCCAGAGCACATCCGATGCCACACACAGTGAATCTGGCAGGACCCTGCTAGACCAATGCCAAAATCAACCCCTATTGTGCTAGAATTCGTAGCCTTCTAAAAGGTATAATCATTACCAACTGTAAAATGGCTAAGGCCCAGCTGAAAAGATGAAGGACAAACAGTAGCAAGTGAATGAGAAACTCCTATTTAGATGGTGTGAGAAGGTTGGTTCTGTAGGTGAATTAAATCAGCAGGGAGTCAAAACTAAAACCGCAGACCACACTTAGAGGAGAAGGGGATCCAGAGTGCTCAGTGATCAGGATGGGGTTGAGCACCCCGGGAGGCTGGCACACAGCCCTCCTAATCCTGGGGCGTGATTTGGGCACTTCCAATAACTTCCTGGAGCTTTGGTGAGGTCCTGATAGCACCTGCCCATAAACTGCTGCAAGAGTTCAAGGAGGAAATGTATGAGCTCCGGCCGTGCAGAGGGCTGGCCCTCCTGCAGCATCCGTGGGTGTTACCTGTCCATCACACCGTCAGCAGGCAGGCCCATCATGGAAGAAAGGAAACAGAGGCAAGACAGTGTCCCTTCATCTGTGCCACCTGGAAGGAGGTCCCTTAAAGACCAGGCTGCAATGGAGACTCTAATGCAAGTCACTGGCGCGGCTGCAGGTGGGCAGTGTGGCGTGTCAAAGGGCTCTATGTGCCTTCTTAGCACTGGAAACCCAGGAGATGGTGCAAAAATAAAAAAACAACAAACACCAGCTCACTCCCAATCCAGAACCTTCACCCTCCTCGGCTTTCTCTAGGAAGTGCTGCTGCTGCGAGGACCCTGCAAGTTGATTTCTCGGTGGGAAGGGGAGTGAGGGGTGTCCTTCCCCTTCCCCTGTCTGCCTGTCTCTGCAGTGCATCAAGTCGGTGCTGCTCTCTCCTCCTCTGACTCGCTGGGCTAGGAGCACATTCCTTTCCTGAGTAAGCCACACTGTCCACCATAAACCTGGGCCAGCCAAACAACAACAACTGCAACAAAAAAATAGCCAGCATTGTGGTGGGCACCTGTAGTCCAGCTACTTGGGAGGCTGAGGCAAGAGAATCACTTAAGCCCAAGAGCTGGAGGTCGCTGTGAGCTGTGATGCCACAACACTCTACACTCTACCAAGGGTGACAAAGTGAGACTCTGCCTAAAAAAAAAAAAAAGAGAGAGACCCAAACTCAAGTAGGGAGGAGGGGAAGAGGAGAGAAGGAGGAGGATTGGTGAGCTGGGCACACCTGGGCAAGGGCACAAACGCAACTTGGACTTTACCTAACAAACACGAACAACTTAACCTACTCATCTGTGCCCTTGTAGTAACCTGATATAAATAATAAAGTAAACAAGTGAAATGTAGTTGCCATGGTCCCCCAAGCACCCCTCAGTGACCTGGGTCTGCAGGCTGAACTAGCACTGGAGCCCCCGGGATTACCCTGGGCCCCGGGTGAGCAGAGCTAAGGCCCTAATGAACAGGACGCAGGGGTCTAGAAAACCTCGAGCTTCAAAGAACTTACTACTTCTGGCTGCCACGGCTTCCAGTTTGACACATTCAAAATGCATTGCTTTTGAATTAAAAGAAAAGGAGCTTTTGGTCTCGTGTGAACGCAGCGCTAAGTTGCCTGCACACGCGGACTGGGGGAAGAGGGAAGCCGTGGAAAGATCCTGATGACTTCTGGTTTGTTAGGCCATGTATTTAAAAAAGCATCAAACCTACTCAGACGGCAAATGTGCAGCTTTTAAAAGTCTTGATGAAAGTGAAAATGTAAAGAGGGCCTGGGAAATGAGAATATTTCTTTCAACTCAGGTTTCCACGGTCCTGAATAGAATGGCCCCTTCCTAATCTCAGTATCTTAAAAAGAAACCTTGATGTTGTTACGTGATTACCTAAAAGGAATGCCTTCCTCTCCGGACCGGAAGGATATTTTTAAGAGAATGTTAAGCTTGTGACAGGAATTATTGATACCTTTGGAATTTTTTTTAAGTGACTCAGGCTCACTTTAAGTCATTACCTAGGAATTAGCCAGGGACTGCGTGACGCCAGTCCCCAAACTGTTTAAAGTAGAGCACAATTTAGGGAGAGAACGAGAGAGCGAGGATGTTCTTTTGTGCATTATTCTCGTCGTGATGAATGATGCTTGTTTTCCTCTCCACTTTAATTAGAATGTTTCTACATTTGCCAAAGAAAATGTTGGAATGGAGACAAAACTCTGAAATTATAGGAACAGGGCTTGATGTAATAGCTTATTTGTAAAGGAAACACAACTTGTTTGGTATTTTATTGAAACAGGAAGTTCAGAACCTTAGCACACAAGTACGACGAATTCTCAGGTGCTAGTTGAGTCATCTGTTGTTGGAAATAGTCGCCTGGTAGTTTTCCCCTGATTTACTTTTTATCTTCATTTTGTTTGTTTTTTTTTTTTTAAGTAGTGGGGGTAGGAAATTACAGAGAGATTCGGTCAGAGATTGTGTTCGTTGAAAAAAAGTCAGCGATGGAGATTTTTTTTTTTTTTTTTGCAGTTATCACACACTGAATATTTTTTTTTTTTATGGCTGTGATCCCACCATTCACCCTCCCTCCATCTGACCTCCCTCCTTCCTTCCCATCCCCCCTCCTCATTTAATCATCAGAGAAATGCAAATCAAAACCACTTTGAGATATCATCTAACTCCTGTAAGAGTGGCTCACATAACAAAATCCCAAAACTACAGATGTGGGAGTGGATGTGGAGAAAAGGGAACACTTCTGCACTGCTGGTGGGAATGCATGTGATCGAGATTAAATACATAGCGCAGGCAAGAATTCTCACCTCCTGCACATCTGTGCATTTTTGTGATTACCTGCATACAAAAAAGGGGAAACCACAGAAAAATGATAATTGGCCTGAATGCAATTACTAATTAAAGGTAACCATTAATCAGGGGGATTGTACTGGAGATTTAAAAAAGTGGAATGTATTGTGGTTTTATTCCTTTATGTTCTATTAGCTGTGAAATGGTCACCAGAACTGGTTAATAGTTGGATTCATAGTATTAAAAAGTTACAGAAATCTCTTGCACTGAGTTGGTATAGACACAGCTTTAGGTTAGAATCTCCTATCTTCTGAAAAATTAAGCCAGAGTACTGCTGTAACATATGTAAGAATGACAGCAACGCTGGCCACAGCTCAGCATTTGGCAGCTTGCTAGTGTGCTGCTCCTGGTGGAGTTCAGAAGGGAGCCACAGAAGGGCATCGGGGAGCCGAGTCCCCAGGCCTTCTCAGCTCTGCCATCTCTAGCCCTTTGTTTAACACGCTGGAGGCGCAGCTGGCATTCCCAAGGGAAGCAGTGGCACCTCTTCTGGTTATTCAGGAGCCTGCCAATTCAGAAATATTTAAGAGTGCCCTGCTGTGGGTGGGGTGCGGCCGTGCTCCCCAGGCTGGGGCCGCACGCTCCACCCTCCCCGCGGCTCCTCTTCCCAGGCTGACCAAGGGGCTACACAGGGTGAAGCAAAAACTATGGCTCCACATCCTCAGTGGAATCTTTCTTTCAGTCACATTCTTCTGTTTATCTGATTAAATAACAGTGAAAAAAACAATATTACTATGAAATGAAAATATTGAACTTTTATGAGGTTTTTTTTTTTTTTTTTAATCTTGTATGGATAAGCAAGCAATCCAAGAGGCACAGAGGTGATTCAAGAAATGGCCCAGGCCTGGGGGAAGCTCTGCCTGACACAGCTCTGGTGCAGGGTCTTTAAGTTGTAAATGCACCCTGCGGAGACAGATCACAAGGCCTTAGGGAACAGTGCCCCGGCTGCCCCTGGGAACCCCCCAAGGAGAGCCAGGCCCCTGCAGCCCCAAGACTGGCCAGCATCCCTCCACAGGCCTTGCGGCCACAGCCAGCTGCACACTCTGCAGAGACTTCCCCTGCCGTTTCACCTCCCAGGTCTTAGTTTTCTTTGTAAAGGTATCTTTGGGAAACAGGTCTCATCAGGTTATACTTTGTTTCTGACTTTCTAGTGATTTCCCCTTGTCTGCACGTTCAAGTTCAAACTCTTGAGGTCTTGAAGACCTCGCCCTAGACTTGCCCTCCTCACCATCCTCCCAGCTCCCTCCAAACCTCCCACCCATGCCAGCTGCCCACACATGACCGCTTGCCTTGGGCCATGTCCCTACTGATGGGAGGTGGTCAGTGAGGGTGGTTGAGACACCAGGGGTGTCTACACAACCCTGGAGCCCATGTGGCAGTGTCCCTAATTGTGGAGGGAGAGCAGCTGTAACCCTGTGTGCGAGAACCCAGGGCCCAGGACTGGTCGTGGGGCAGACGCAAGAGGAGGAGGACTGTGCTGTCTTAATCAGAGAGCCCCAAAGTGGGAAGGCTCCCACCTCAAGGTTCATTTCCTTTCCTTAATACACACTGAATTCCTGGTCAGCCTTTGTTGTTGGCTGGTCTGGTTGTGCCTTGTTTACACCTGCAGGTATTTGTGGGCAGATCTTATCTCCTTCCCTCTGAGTCACCTCTTGGCCCAACTCTGCATGGTTTACTCTTTAATTCTGCTTCTGCGTCTGACCTCTACCCACTTTCTGAGGCATATCTGCTTTTTGTTTTCAGATTTTATTTCATGCTGACTATTTTAAGAGAAGCAGTAAACTAAATATAGCCTGACATGTGTGGTCTTGAAAAAGAAAAAAATTAAATTAAAATGTGTCTGTGTGTGTCTGTGTGTGTGTGTCTGTGTGTCTCTGTGTGTCTGTGTGTCTGTGTTTGTGTCTGTGTGTGTCTCTGTGTCTGTGTGTCTGTGTGTCTCTGTGTGTCTGTGTCTCTTTGTGTCTGCGTGTATGTCTGTGTGTGTGTGTCTCTGTGTGTATGTGTCTCTGTGTGTCTCTGTGTGTCTGTATGTGTCTCTGTGTGTCTGTGTGTCTGCATGTCTGTATGTGTCTGTGTGTGTGTGTATGTGTCTCTGTCTGTGTGTGTGCCTGAGCACATGCATGTGTGCACCTCTGGATGGGGCAGCTTGCTGCAGATTCAAGGATCAGTTCTCTGACACCATGGCTTGCTTGCACATAATGCTGTTTTCCCCACATTAGTCTGCAGCCTATGTTCTCAGTTTCCCTAAGAATGAGTCCGGGCTAAATTAGAAAAACAAAAGGAAGATCAGAGGGTGATAAGTGCTGACGGCCTGACTCCCTTTAGTAAACATCCATTTCTGAGCAATCTCAAGGCCTGTAGGAATGTGCTTATTTCCACAGCCCCATTAACAGCCAGAGTTTCCAAAAGACCTAGCTCTGTCTTCTTTTCAGCTTTCTCGTGGGTGGTTGTCTGGGGATGGGGTAATAATTGAATGCAAAGGAACAGGAGTGAACTTGTGGGGTGATGAAAGTATTCTACATTTTGATTGAGATGTTATTACCTGAATTTTTCAAAATCATTGAACTTTGTACATTTTATTGATTGTACGTTATACCTCAGTTAAGTTGATTTTAAAAACTAAACACTCTGGAACACAATAATATCAGTTTGCTCAGGACTTTAAAAAAAAAAATTTCTTTTAAAGCTACCCACAGACACATTGCTAGGAAATCGGCCTGAGCCTGGAGGGTGTTCGTGCGTTGCCTTCCTGGGGGTATTTGCATTTTAAGATATAACTAAGGTTGAAGGAAATGTGCAGTGGGGACTTGGGGAATGGCAGTACCTTCCCCACCTGCAGTAAATTATGCAGGCTTCATTTATTCACAAGGCTAACCCTGGTTTCAAGTAAATAATCAGAAAGTAGCTTGTGTGAGGTTTTAAGAAATCCAAACTGAAACTTAGTCAATAACTAACTCTGAAACCATCACTAGTCACTTGCATACTTTGAACTTCACATTAAGTCAATATTCTGTATGCTAAATTCTATACTGTAAAAAGTAGGCCCACTATGGGATCTGATTTCCATGAAAATAAATGTGCTTTTTTTTTTTTTAAAAAAAGACACATTTATTCAGCGTCATGATCAGACTATTACATTTACCAATCAACAGCATGGGTGCAAAAAAAAAAAATCTACATTAAAACCCTTTTTTGGAATGCTTTACACTTTCCACAGAACAGAAACTAAAATAACCTGTTGTACAATTAGTCACAAATACAGTCCTGGAATTTTTTGCCCACACACATGAGTATTGTCTAACACATGTCTTCTTTGTAGCAGCGAGGCCCTGCCACCACTGTGCTCGGCTGAGTTCACAAATCTGTTGTAACCTGTAGCTTCCCTGTCACTTCTCTGGCTCTCCTCTCCTGCTAAGCTTTGTCTCCTGGGAATAATTAAAACCTTCTGCCCCTGCCATAGCTACTGCTGCTACTGGAACCACCATAGCCACCTTGGTTTCGTGGTTTGGCAAAGTATTGGCCGCCACCACCATAAGGGCCAGAGCTTCTGCCTCCAAAATTTCCTCCCTTCATGGGTCCAAAATTTGATGACTGATTGTT
>CAUYPK010029926.1:0-32352 GCA_963574355.1 Loris lydekkerianus
TCTCTCTCCCTTCTCTCTCTCTGCCTGTCTCTCCCTCCTCTCTCACTCTCCTCTCTCTCTCCCTCCCCTCTCCCCTCTCTCCTCTCTCTCTCTCCCTCCTCTCTGGCTCTCCTCTCTCTCTCCCTCCTCTCTTTCTCCTCTCTCTCCCTCCTCTCTTGCTCTCTCTCCTCTCTCTCCCTCCTCTCTTGCTCTCTGTCTTCTCTCTCCCCCCCTCTCTCTTTCCCCTCTCTCTCTTCTTTTCTCTCCTCCTTGGTGCTGCTCTGCAGCATCCCTCCCTTGCCACAGGATAGGAGGATTGTCTAATACTAACTTTAGTGGGATCACTGAAACTTCTGTGGTTAAAGGTTTGTCCTTGAGACCTGTGGCAAAGTTAGGCTTACACTTTTAACAAAGGCCATATTTCTGTGATCTCTACTTCTGTGATCATCAGGCCTGTTCTTTTTGAATAAACTTTATACTTTTGGGGACGTATATGTCAATTGTTGCAAATTCCATCTGTACTTACTACTGTGCTGCCTCCATTTCATTTTATTACTTCCTGTGATGCAAGTGTTCTATTTCCGACAGAGCAAAGAATAGCTCAGGCACAGGTGGGCATGTCTTTTTATTCAGCTCCCAGCATCTGGGGAGCAAACATGGCAAATCCTCATACACCTTTATTGCGGGAACAATAAATGAAGGGGCCAAGCAGCAGTTACGTAAGTCTGACTTCGTTCAGTTGTCTCTGAATACATGGTGCCTTCCCATGGGTAAGAAAGACCAATCAAATGCCCACTAACCCAGTAAATGATTAACAAGCTGTGGCCTATGTATACCATGGAATACTATTCAGCCATTAAAGATGATGCAGACTTTACATCTTTTGTATCAACTTGGATGGTTAATTCTTCTTAGTAAAGCATCACAAGAATGGAGAGACAAGAATCCAGTGTACTCAATTCTAATATGAAGGCAGTAAATGACCTAATACATAGTGGGGGTGGGTGGGTAGGGGAATGAAGGAGTGGAGAGAGGGGAGGAGGACTCACAGTGTATGGCATGCTTCATGGGGGCGGGACACAATTATAAGAGAGACTTTAACAGATGCAATCAGTGTAACTTAATTCTTTGTACCCTCAAAGAATCCCAAACAATTAAAAAAAAAAAAAAAAGAAAAAAGAAAAGAAAGCCCAATCAACTGTGTTTCCCATGGGTGAGAAGACCTAGATGCAAATTTATCCACACACCCAAGGCCATGGATGAGGAAGCCCAAATAACTTTATCTGGCCCTACACTTCTCCATTTTTTTCTTTTTGGCTTTGTCAGAATGCTTTTAGGATGTGGTTGGAAAGGGGTTTAGGAAAGTACAGAAATTTGAAGAAACTTCTCTTCAAAGGATTCTTCTCTTCAGATTTAGATGAAAAAACAAAATATTTCAATAAATGCCAGCTCTGAAGATAACTGGTTAAACAAAAATAACATTTTCTGTGATAATTCATCTTAAGATATGAAAATACCTAAGTATATAAATGATATTTTTTTACAATGCATAGGCTCAAGATCCAGTAGTGAGAGTACTAGCTAAGAGACATAGAATATCTGACTCAAATTTGTAGTGTAATTATTTCTGAACCAGACTTGGAAGCCATTTAACTTCCAAGTTCAGAAGTTTGGTAGAATTTGCATTTGATTCAGAGTCAATTGATGTGTTTAGTTATCATTCTAAAAAGCATTTACAGTGCCTGAAGATCTATTAAGAAGAGTTCTTTCTGATTCTACATTTTTAGTTGTATCTCTGTACACTTAT
Source organism: Loris lydekkerianus (assembly GCA_963574355.1). Taxonomy (NCBI): domain Eukaryota; kingdom Metazoa; phylum Chordata; class Mammalia; order Primates; family Lorisidae; genus Loris; species Loris lydekkerianus. The sequence continues at coordinate 1,787 of CAUYPK010029926.1, forward strand.
AAAAGTATTTTATTATTCATCTGTTCCACTTTAAACTTTTGTTAAATGCAGTCAGTTAATTACTGATTTTTTTTTTTTTTTTTCAAGGATAGTACCATAATTAATGTAGCATCTAGTATGGTTGAAAGGAGTAGATGCTTAAGAAATATTTGCTGCATGGATAAAAACTAACAAAAAGAGAGGTGGCAGTTGTGTAGGAGGCCTTATTCACATAAAAATTCATTTGTATTGGAAAGTGAGGCTAGAGAGTTTCTTATACTACAGCGTGCTGCAGGGCAGGGCTGCAAACCAGGCTTTTATTAAAATCACCCAAACTCTTTTTTTTCTTTGCTTTAGAACCACAAGTTACTGCCTGGAATAACTGAAAAAGATAATGGAGGGTAATGATGAGTCCATTTCCATCTGCTGCAAAGGAAGATGTTTTAGACAGTTTCATTCTTTTTAAACCTAGATAAAAAGGCCACTTTGAAACGAATAGTAAATTACTATTCATTACTACCAAATAAGTAGTTATTAGATTCTTTCCCTAGAAGCCTTGTTTAGGTGATGCTGTTGGTGGTTGCTGCCAGTTAATAATTTAGCCTCAAATAGTTTCTCCCTAGGAGAGTGGAGGTGGTCTATGATGAATTCAAGCATTCTTTTTTTTTTTTTTTTTTTTTTTTTTTTTGAAACAGTCTCAAGTTGTTGCCCTGGGTATCCAACTCTTGGTCTTAAGCAATCCTCTTGCCTCAGTTTTTCTATTTTTAAGAGAGACAGTATGTCACTTTTTGCTCAAGCTGGTCTCGAACTCATGTGAACTCATGAGGTCAAGCAATCCACCTCCCAGAGTGCTGGGATTATAGGCGGGAGCCACCACGCCTGGCAATTCCATTCTTAAGAGTTGTTCCTTTTCTTTCCTAACCGTAGGTTTTAGACATAGGCATCATCACTTTTTCCAGAGACTGGTTAGATTTTCTTAGGCTGTCAAGATGAAATATATTTATTGAGCCATTCTACAATGTATGCATATATGAAAATATCATGCTGTACACTATAAATATGTATAATTTTTATTTTTCAATTAAAAATTAATTTTTAGAAAGGCCAAATGCAGACTGAACTTGTAGAATTTTCTGTAGTAGGGCTTCAGAGAGAACTAAGAGAACTAAGCCATTGGATAGCCTATATCTAATATATTTTCATCCTCTCTCTCCCCTATCCCCAGCAATTAAGCTGTGGGAGGGGCAGATTGAATTGCTGTGTTTACCAAATAGTTGATAGTTTTTCTTTTTGACTTTACTATGGTTGATTAACCTTATAGTTGCTCCTCAAGATCACTTCAGCATATATAATAGAAATAATTTTATTATCCCCTAATATAACCTAATTATCAGTATTTAGAGCTTTCGGCCCTATTGAGCTGATTAGTAATCTCCTTAACATTTTTTTTTTTTTAAATTGTTAAATCATAGCTGTGTACATTAGTGCAATCGCCTGTACCCATTCTAAGATGCACCATAGATGTGGCCTCACCCATTACCTTCCCTCCACCAAAACCTCCCCCCTCCCTTCCCCTTCCCCATAGTCTTGTGCTATAGTTGGGTTGTAGCCTTCATGTGAAAGCTATAATTTGGCTTCATAGTAGGGCTGAGTACATTGGATACTTTCTCTTCCATTCCTGAGATACTTTGCTAAGAAGAATATGTTCCAGCTCCATCCATGTAAACATGAAAGAGGTAGAGTCTCCATCTTTCTTTAAGGCTGCATAATATTCCATGGTATACATGTACCACAATTTGCTAGTCCATTCGTGGGTCGATGGGCACTATGATTCTGTTCAGCTATCACTCTATCATGAAGCTTCCCTCCCCAGACTGTCTAAAATGTGACCTCCCTCAACTTTCCCTTACCTTTCCCCTACTCCATTTTTGTCCATGTCACATACCCTAAAATTTCCATCTCCATTTTCTTCATCGTCGGTCCCAGACCATGAAAGTTCTATCTGTGAGGTGTGTTTTCAAACTGTGTCATCAGCTATATCTCAGTGTCTAGGGCACTGAGATAGGCCTGGCACACTTAGGTGTGCAGCACACACAAAGAGGATGAATAGATTAGATGTGTCTGTCTCCCTCCCCTGACTTTAAACTTTTAGAATGCCCCAAGGCAAACACATAGCAGCCACCTGTTTAAATGTTAGTTGATCTCAGTGACCCATACCGTCCACAATGGAATTGTGAAGACACTAGTAACTTCATGAAACTCAGAACATCTTCACAGGAAGGTTTTTCCCAGTGTATCCCTGGTGGGGAGCTCCCTGTGCCAGCTGTGAAGCTCTGTGCCTCACGAAGAAGCAGCTCATTAAAGTGGCCTTGCTGGGCCGTATGGGATCAGTAGTGAAATTTCTCAGGCCCACAGCACCAATCCTGAGCTTGGCATGCACAATGCTGACTTCTTCAGCATTCATCACCAGAGCCTGTAACCCTCGGGCCTCACTCCTTCCCTTTCTCAGCCCCACTCCTGTCTTGGGCCAGCAGGGCCTGCAGGGGGTCTGTCCTCCCTGCCTGGCCTGGGCCTTCTGCAGCCTGGGGACAGGTGGGGGACTACAGCCAAACCACCCAGGGATAGGTTCCCGGGGCACAGGCTCCTGCTCACAGCAGAGGAATATCTAGGCTGGGGCATGCATCTATTTGTGTGTTCATTAGCTCACTCTGGAACTATCTTCGAGTCCTTCCCCCTGCAGACACTCCGTGGTGCTGAGACATGAAGCCTAGTCAATAGACATCCATTCTGGGCCCTGCAGTGGGGAAGAGGGTCCTGAGCAATCAACTCACAAATGCAGGGAACTGGGCACATGGTGGCTCCTGTTGTGCATGTCTCTCCTCTAGTTTCTTTTGTTCTCCCATGAGCTTCTGTCACCTGCAAGGAGGGACAGAATTGAGCAAAGCCATCATCAGTTCCTTGGCTTTTTAACTCAAGACCTCTTTTCCAACTTTCACTGGTCAAGAGAGGCTAGGTTGTGCTGCAGTAACAAATTGATCCTCAAATCTCAGGCATTACACAGCCCAGGCTTCTTGCCTGCTTCCCCAAACATGCTGTAGGCTGTGGCTCTCTAAGACAGTCTCTTCTAAGCAATGGCTCAGGAGTCCCTAAAGCTGTGTCTGGGACCCACCACCTCTCTATGAGGAGGACAGAGCTAGAGGTGGATGCAGACTCTTAAATGTTTCAGCTTTGAGGTGACATTTATTCTCACAGCCATTGGCTGTGAATGGGGAACACGTGGGAAGGTGGGAAGTTTCAAGTGCAGATGTAGGGAACACACATATTTGGGAGTAAAAAAATCTTTGCCACCACTTCTCATGAAATAAATATCCTAAAGCATGTGAGGATGAGGAAGAAGGGCAGATCACACTCACTGCAGAGATGCCCAAGGGTATGGACAGCAAGTCCTCTGACCACATGTAACCAGCTGGTCTCCTCAGCACTCAGCACCCCATGGATGGCAGTGTGTGTGTGTGTGTGTGTGTGTGTGTGTGTGTGTGTGTGTGTGTCTGCACTTGAGTAAGATGGGAGTCTGCAGGCCCAAATGAAGTATGCTGTGCTGCCCTGCTGAGGCTGTGGTGGCAACAACCCATGCTGAATGGGCCCAAGCACTGAGACCAGCACCACAAGGGAAAGGGACCAGGTGCTGTGGGAAGGCAGGCAGGATAGAAACTGTGAGAAATTAGCCTTCGGGATGGGACCTGGAGGGTGAGGAAGAAAAAGAGACAGGGATTATCAGGGAGAGGTTCATGAGTGACACTCAAGGAACAAAGAGGGGCATGAACAAAGAGGGGTTGTCAAGGTAACCACAGCAGGTGAGTTGTTGCCTGAACAATGGCTTGGGCATGATTGGGATCAGGAATGAACACAGCAGCCTTCCTGCCAAGGCCAGCCTTGGGTAACTGGCAGCTTCACCTGTCCGTCCGAAGTGGGGGAATCCACCCATCTACCCTGTCTTCCACTGGTCAAGGGTGTCCTCACTTCTGGATTCCTCACTGACCTCCTAGTAAAGCATTGGGGAAGCCCTGGGATGGGAGGCAGAAGGCTGGAAGAAGAGGTCAGGCAAGGCCACCCCCTACCTCCACCTTTCTTGGGGAAAAGAGCACAGTGAAGGCCATGTTTCAAACAGCCAGATGTCTCAATGCTACGTAAAGCATCGACTGTTTTGTACCTTGACAAATGTATTTCTAAAATGACCTGGAAGGCCAGGTTAAGTGGAAAACGGAGACATCTAAGATGGTGACACCAACTGAGGCTTCCAGGCCCCTTTCAAGAAGCAGAAATGGGGAAGTGAATCTGCCTTTGTGTTTATTTTCCTTCATTTAGACTTTTAAAAGAAGTTATGGAATGTGTGTGGTTGAGATACGTCCTGTCACTCCTCAGTCCTCATCTAGACCTTCCTTGGAGTGTTCCAGACACAACTGCAGGCTGCTGCTTGGATGAAGCATTCCTCGTTACACTCTGTATCACTTGAATAGAATTTGGCTTTTTACATTTGGCAGCCATACACATTTATGTTGCTGCATTAATTATTCTTAACTGCTCTCTATCTATCCTAACATTAATTCATGAAAAATGCTTTAATTCTCCAATATCTTTAGAATCCCACTTAGTTACACATCACAGGGGTGGGTCCTCATCCCTTTGCTCCATCTCCTCCTTCTCTGGGGGGCTGGTGATGACTGCATTTTAAAGTTTTCTTTATTTTTGATGTACTTACCTGTACTTATTTTTCCAAAAGGCCCCATCCAGCCTGTCAAGTGTATTGTGTATTCTGTCAGTTCCACCTCCTGGACACCTCCATCCCCTGGTGCATGTGGGCCACTTGTTGTCCAGACCCAGCCAGGCATCCCAGGCTGATCTTTGCCTGGCACCCATTTCCTGCATCTGAATCTTGCTATTTCTTGGTTCGTGCTGTTGTTTCTCTGGGTCATGTACTCCAGTGGCTTCTGCTAAAGAGTGTTGGGGGCAGAGGACACATTTTCCATCCTTATTTGTCTTAAAACTGTTCCTCCCATTTAATACGTGTTTCATTTTTAATTGGGAATAAAATTTTTAAAATTAAATTCCTCAATTAATTCTGAGTGTAGCAGATCTTGCTTTTAGGAACTCTTGTTATTTGCATCCCCATTTCTTTGTGTTTGGTTTTCAGGGTCTCCTTTCCTGTCACTGGGGATGCGTCCTCATCTAGTCATCTTGATGCTCAACATGGGTCCTTTCCTCCTGTGCATCTTGCTCCTTTCAGGTCTTACACGCAGCAGGCGGAACTTCTCATCCACTGGTGTCAAGTGCCAGGGGATGGTTCAGAAGGCACAGCCCTGGGACTGCCTGACAACATCTCAGTTCAGTACTCAGTCTGTTTCCTATGTGGGGCTAACAAATGAAAAAGGGTACACTGAGTAGAAGGATGACTAGAAAATTTGTCCTTTATTAACCTGGCAATTGCACAACAGCTTTACAGTCAAATAGTTTAGACTTCACTTATTGGGTCAATTGGGTTGATTCTCTAAACCTTTTATCTTTTATATTTCATTTTCTATTTTGTCATCATCTTGATTTAATCTTTGGAAGGTGTGTCTAGCTTTATATTCCAAATCTTCTATTGAATGTCATATTTCACTTATCTAATTATATTCCTAGACTCTTTCTTGTTCCAAATTTTTCTTTTTTTTTAGACTGAGTCTCACTCTGTTGTCCTGGATAGAGTGCTGTGGCATCATAGCTCACAGCAACCTCAGATTCCTAGGCTCAAGCAATTTTCTTGTCTCAGCCTCCCAAGTAGCTGGGACTACAGGTGTGCGCCTGGCTAATTTTTCTATTTTTAGTAGAGATGGGGGTCTCACTCTTGCTCAAGCTGGTCTCTAACTCATGAAAAGCAATCCACCTGCCTTGGCCTCCCAGAGTGTTAGGATTCTAGGCTTGAGCCACTGCTCTTGGCCCAGAATTATTTTTTTATTAGGATTAAAGTGGTTAAGTAAAATATTCAAGCCTAAATTTGAGCCAAGAGTTTCAGTATCAACTTTTGATAAATTCTGTCTTATTAAAAGTGTTCTATAGGTTTGAGCAGTGAGCATACCATGTACATACTAATTTTATAACTGGGGGGCAATGCCTGTGGCTCAAAGGAGTAGAGCACCAGCCCCACATGTTGGAGGTGGCGGGTTCAAACCAAGCCCAGGCCAAAAAACCTGCAAACAATAATAATAATTATTATTAAATATAAATATAAATAATAATTATTATTTTGTAATTGGGGGCTGACAGATTTTGGAGAAATGGGTAATTACTGACCTGGGGTAGGAGATCCAGAAAATGCACCTGCCCATCCTCTCATATCAGACAGCAAGAAACTTCCAAACCCCATAGGAGGCCACTGTGCCCAAGAGCTTCACTGAAGAGGCTCCACTGTCCAAAGACAGGAGAATTGAATCACAGGAAATAAAGGAAAATGACAGTGACACACTGAAGTATATAAAGCAGATCAAATTCCTTGAATTCATAATGGCACTAAAAAATCTTTGGCCACATTTGCAAGGTGTTAATGAAAACCTGGAAATAAAAGAACGAATCTAGACAATGAATATCAATGGCCACTAACATCACAGAGGGAGACAGTCAGAGGTGAGTGCATCCTGACGAAGCACCACTGTAGTTACCACGTGAGCAGCACATGCACACATGCACATGCCCACGGACACATGCAACCTGGATGGATCTGAGCACACCTTTAGCTCTAGCAACAAAGGCACAGGAAACACAAAAGAGGGAATCAGAGAACCGTAACAAAAGGCCTCAACCACACATCTAGCAGAAAACTCTCCAGGGCAGTGTACTTTGTTTCTTCGGTGAATAAATTGTGGAGAATTGAGAGAGAGTGGCTGGGCATGGTGGCTCACACCTGTAATCCTCTCACTCTGGGGAGGCAAGGCAGGTGGATTGCTTAAGCTCATGAGTTCAAGACCCTGTCTCTCCTAAAAGTAGAAAAACTAGCCAAGTGTTGTGGTAGGCACCTATAGTCTCAGCTACTTGGGAGACTGAGGCAGGACGATTGCTTGAGCCCAAGAGTTTGAGGTTGCTGTGAGCTGACACCACGGCACTGTACCTAGGGCAACAGAGTGAGACTCTATCTCAAAAAAAAAAAAAAAAAAGAAAAGAAAAGAAAGAAAGAAAAGAAAAGAAGTGACAGAACTTATAGGTTAAAAGAGACAAAGAGGTGTATCAACAAATTACAGTATCCAATGTGTGGACATGATTTAGGCCTATGAAGTGTAAGATGTACTGAATGTGGCAATTGGGGAATTATAGCACATACTGGATGTTTCATGACATTATGAAGTTGTTATCAATCTTTAGAAATGATGATTTATGGTTGTTTCTTAAAAATAATTTTATCTTCTGAATTTTATCTATTGAAATATGTGTATTATGGATGAGATGACATAATGTCTGGTTTGTGATTCAAAACAATCTAAGCAAATGGGTCCCAGGGCTTAGGATAAATTTTCTAGTGACATCACAGATGTCCAGTAACTTTGACTTGGGAGTGATGACTGGAAATGGCCCTGTCATGATGACAAAGACACTTGTGTCAAAGACAGATGAGGAGTTTTAATAAAATTGCTGTGTGGGAAACAATGAGTCAGATTCCCTATCCACTGACTTCTAACGATGTCCGTGATGCTTGAACAATTAGAAGAGGTTTATAGGGTGGGAACAGGACTCTGATTTGGCAAACAAACAAAACATCATTTATTTCAGGGAAGTCCAAAAAGGGCAAGTGTGTTATTAACTTTTTCTCTCTTCATTTTTGTATTGCTTCACATTTTTTAATGAGTACATGTTAATTTCATGATTAGTTTCTAGCCTTTTTATAATTTCGATACACAGATATTACGTGTCCAGCCTAACGAGTTTTAACAATTGCACAAGCTGTTTAGCTAACACCCCAAACAAGCTAGAGGACATTTTCATCACTCCAGGAAGTTTGCTGGGGCCATCTTCTAGTCAGCCTCCACCTCTGCCCCAGCCTACCCTCTGCTGTACCAGTCACCCCCTGTGCTGATGCTTATCACCATAGATGGCTTTCATCTGATCTCAAACACACTATAGACAGAATCACACAGAGAATATTTTGAGTCTAGCTTCTTTCACTTAACATTGCGTGTGCATTCCTTCCTTTTCATTGATAAGTCATACTCTAGTCTATAAAACATCACGTTTTGTTGGTTCATTCTCCTATTGGTGGGCATTTGAGCTGTGTCCGGTTCTTGGCTGTCGTGACTAGACTGCTATGAAACTGAAGGTCTTTGTGAGGATGTGTATCTTCATTTCTGTTGGGTAAAGTACCTGGGATGGTTGAGTCACAGGGCACATAATTAATTTTAATAACATAATTTGGAAAATAAAGCAAAAAAGGTATAGCAATTACAAACAGTAGTTGCTGGCACAGGGATCGGCAAGCATCAACTGCACAGAATAGAGAATGCAAAACTGTGTTCTTCCGATTGTCAACCTCAAATGGCCTTTGCAGCCATGACCAATTCATGGCCTCACCTTAGAAATGTTAAATAAAATGTTCAGGAGGCCATTGATTTGGACTTGGCTCCTGTGCTGGGCCCAACAGAAAAAAATCAATGTGGAGTCACTCATGGTAAATGAAATGAATTAACTTAGGAGTACCTGTGTACTCATGTAACAAATGGCTGAGTTTTGGTTAGTTACAGCAGCTGAGCTTCCGTCACTGGCAGGCAACCAGTGAGAGAAAACACTGAGCTGCAACCAATTAAGTTGCCCCTTGTGCTCAGCTCCTTTTTCCTGTCCATAGTGCTGCTGATCTTATAGCAGACGGGGGCTCTTTGAATCTTTTGAGGATTGTCAGTTGTGTTTTTTCTTTTTCTCACATATGCTCTGATAAATTTAAACTTGCTTGAGGTGTTTTTACCTTTTTTAGCAGTTTGGAGACCATGAAGGGACCCAAGGCAGAGCCCCAGTGGCCCTCGGGAGCACCCCGTGAACCAGTGAATGCACCTGTAAGAGCCTGCTGATCTCTCGCGCAGTGGAAAATGGAGGGTGAGCTCTCTTTCAGATTCTAACTCCACTAACACATGTCTTGAGCTCTCTGAGTTTATTGGAGCAATTTGATCCAGACTGGGTCCTGTTAGAGAGGTTTCAGGTATCTGACTAAGTCTGAACTAGGATTGGTAGGTAGGGGTATTAGGAGACTGGGAATTTGGGTCTAAGAAGTTTAGAACTCCTCTGTGTGTAAGAACTATGGCCCCAGAATCTGTGCTTTCCTAGCGAAATGTGTGACCCTCACCAAAAATAGAGTTATGATGGCCACCCTAGAAAAGTATTAATTTGGATAAAATTGTTTATTTTCAGGGCCATATTAGAAAAAGAAAAATCAAAAATCACATGAGTAAAATGGATGCATTTTTAATTGGTATGCGGAGACCTCTTTTAAAGATTAAACAAATAAAAAAGGCTCCTTAGAAGATTCTTTACAGGGGACGAATGAAAGCTTTAGCAGTAAACTGAGAACATGATGAGAAAGGATTATTGCCAGAAGGAGCCTGCCCCACTGCTGCTCCTTTCCCCCTCCCTTACCTTGGTGCCCTGAGTCCACTAACCTTTTTGCTCAATTACCTTTTCATCTTGAAGATAATGAAAAAGATGTTAGACAAATGCTTACAAAGCAAGATCCTACTGTCATCCAGACCTGCCCACCATAACCGTTTTTACTCCAGGTGTCTAAGGCACACCTTAGAGTCACCGCCAGAGACTTTCCTCAAAAACTTACCTAGGAATTTAGAATTTTCATAGGAGCTTATGATCCAGGACTCCCTGACATTTACCAGTTTATTCCATGATGCTGGGAACTGGTGATGTGAGCAAGTGGATGTGAGCACAGAACAGAGAGAACCAAGGATATTCACTCTCCAAAGCTTCCATGTAAGAAGGGCCAAAAGGAGCTGGAAGAGGTGCTGAAAACCTTTTAACCTCAATTCCCAAGGCTTTTCCACAAGAAGTTGGTTTATCATCATATAGCATTGCATGCAAAGGAGAAAAAAAAAAAAAGATGAACCAGTTTCATGTTTCAGAGCTAGTTTAGAAACACCATTGTGGGCTCAAAACCCAGCAAGAAGTATTTCCTGTAGGGACTGTAGCAGTGTTAAATGCTCTATTTATAAACAGCCTGTGTTCCAAACTCAGCATTTGAGTTAAGAAACATAAACTGGAATGGAAATTAGATGTAGTTGACTCAGTGGCTTTAACTGAGCATTTTGAGAGGACTCCAGAATAAGGCAAAAGTCCCAAAGGTAATAGGCTTACAATTGCAAAAATCTCAGTGGCTGAGATGAAAGGGACCACCTCTTCCATATTTTAAACCACAGCCAAAAGGACCTAAAATAGGAAACTCTTCATCTGCTTTACAAAGGACCAAGATACTGGAAGATAGACAGCCAACCTGATGATGGTCTTCTTGGCAGGACTATCTCCCCACTAGAGGGAGCCGAGGAGATAACAAGTAGCATTGACCCTGAGGGATTCTCCAGTCCACTGTGCCAATGCCTTTAAAATAAATTAACAATGAGAAACACAGGTTAAGATAAATGGGGACCCTGTACAATTCTGGTGGTTGCTGGGGGCTGCTTTATCTACCATACACCACACTTTAATAGCCAACAAATCCCTGAGAGTAAAAAGGTCATTTCTGTGTTGGGGATACAGAAGGGTACAAAGGGTATCCGTATTAGAACCTGTCCAATTGATGCAGGGGCCACTTCCAGAAAAATATGCCTTTTTACTATGTGATATTCTTCCTGTAAAATTGCTAGGGTGAGACTTATTTTCTAAGCCAAAGGGGCATGTACAATTTTCTTCAGAGGTGGAAATAATCTTAAAGTTTCCTCACTCACCTGAACCAGCCAAAATTGATAAGATCAAAGCTCAGGCGTATAGTATCTCTGGTCTCTCTAAAATATCTCAGTGTTTAAGTACAGGCTTCTTCCCCTATTGATACAAGAATGGGTAAAAGTGTGGCATTGATCGAAGTCCAAATAGATCCTTCTAAACCTTTGCCTAAATTATCCTGATATTCACTGAAGCCTGAAGCAATTCAAGGACTATCCCTAACTGACCAAACAAGGAATTATAATTCTGGGTAGCAGCCTTTATAATACTCTAATCCTACCAGTTAAAAGAATCAAAGGACATGCTAGATAAGGATGGAAAATTGTTCAAGATCTATAAGCAGTTAATAAAATAATAATACCAAGGTTTCCAGCAGTTCTAAACCCTAATGCTTTATTGTCCAGCATGCCCATTGATTCAGAGTGGTTCATGGTAATAGATCTTTGTTCATGGTTACAGACCTTTAGCATTCCAGTTGAGAGAAAGAGTTGATACTTGTTAGATTTTGGTGGGAAACGCAATAGTACCCCTGAACTATAATGCACAGCTTTCCAGAAAAAAGACTCACATCCAGGGTTGACGACCTTGAAATCTCCTTAAAGTTCTGCCCTCAGCCAGTGGGTGCCTTATCTGTTATGCTCACCCACCAAAGAGTGCTCTGGAATTGACTCGATTTTTCTCTCACAGCAACTTGCACCTAAATGTCACAAAGTTTTGATGAACAAACTTCAGTTTCATGGGGAAAGTTTTACTAGGTGGAACATGACCTAACTGTGAAAGGGAATTCCCTCTCACCTGGGAGAATAAAAACTATTCAAAATTTCCCCTGGCCTCCAACTTAAGCACATCTAAGAGGTGTTCTCTGACTTGCAGCATATAATCCTGGGCCCCAGGTTTTTCCTTGATAGTCTCTTCATTGTATGAGCTCACTAAGAGACAGCATCAGAGCCCTTACCATGGGAAGATAGTCATGAATGGGTTTTTACATGGATCCAGCTAAAACTGTGCTTAGAATAGGCCCAGCTTTAGGACCTCTAAATTGCACAAAACCTCTCACTGTGTTGATTCGTGAGCATAACATACTCAGAACATGGAAGAAACACAGGCCCACCACACCTTTAGGCATATCCTGTTTAAAAGCAGTAGTAGCAATCAAATTGGTGGAGGTTTTATCTGAGTTGGTCTCGGGGAATGAACTTTCTGTGCAAGCCTTACATACTGTGGGAAGTTTATTAAATTCCAGTCAAACTCAGCATTTTCCAGAGTTTACAAAGGCAAATCAAGTTACATTGTGATTGGAATATTTCTTCTTTTTGTGTCACTCCTGTACCTTGGAATAATTCTCATTTCAACTGAGATAAGGTGAAACAACACATTTTATCCCAAACAAACATCACTGCCGAAATTAGTGATTTACAACAACATATTTCTGATACTTTTACTAAACAATTACAATCTATCACAGGAGATGAGATTTTACAAAGTATTTCTGATCATATTGCTAATATCTCACCTTTTCCTTTTATGAAAATCTTCTCAAGTACTACTGGTATAACCCTTTGGCTTATCATTTGTGCCCTATTTTTGTATGGCACGAAGAAGAGACTCCCAGAGAGAACAGCAATTGAAACAAGCAAATGTAGTTTTCTCCCTAACCCTAAACAGGAAGGGGAAAATGTAGAGGATTAAAAATCATACTTATTACAACAGCCACCAATCTCATAACTCATCTGAGGAATTGCTGAGAATAAGACATTCTCCTGGTAAGCCTGGAAATCTCTTACCACTTGGAGGCAAACTGCCAAGTAACTCAGTAATCCCGGAGGAGCAAAGATCAGTCCTGTAGTAGTAAGGCTGGTGTTAAACAGCAAGCATTTTATGGCAGTTCCTTGAAGAATTAGTGAAGGAAATTGCATGTAGTCTTTTTGGAAATCATTTCCTTGAGTACGTAACTATTTTACCATCTTTTGTTTACCCATATGAGATCATTTTCTTGAGCATGTAGCCCCTAAAGCACATGGTCCCTGAGCATGCAGCCCCTGCTTGTCTTTACTCAGTAATCTTTCCACCCATTATGTAGCTTCTCAATAAAAGGACTGTGCAAGAAGTGCTCAGGGCTATCCTGCACCTATGGTTAGCCTCACCTTTTGCAGTGTGTACTGTCAATCCGTGTCTTGCGTGATCATTTATATGATTGCAACATTCCAGCAAGTAGACTAAAATCTTATGAAATTATTCTTTTGTTTCCTTCTGATCTCTATCTAAAATACCACCTCTACCTGGTGATGGTGAAGACTGTTAGTGTGGTATCAGAATTAGTGGTCCCTCATGCTGATTTATGAGATAATTCATTAGCTAATCCTGAGTTAATACTTTTTGTTGATGGGTCTTAGGCCAAAAATTCAGAAGAAAAATACCAAGCAAGGTATGCTGTTATACTCCAGATTAGTTAATAGAAAAGAGAATTCTTCCCTAATTTAAATCAGTCTAATCTGCAGAACTTTTTTTTTTTAACTCTTAAACTCATCATGTAGCTGAAGATAAATTGGTAAATATTTATACACATAGAAGATATGCTTTTTGGAGTAGTTTGTGATTTTGGCATAATGTCTCCCTTCTCATGGGACCCCTTCCAAAAAAGAACTTCCAGTAGATAAACTACTTTCTGCCATCCTGTTGCTAACCCAAATTGCCATTATTTAGATCAAAACCTCTACCTGTAAAACTGCACCTGAGTATCAGGGGAAGGCCCTGGCACATACTTATGGCTAAGATGTGAACTCCATAGGACTGGTCCAAGCCAACTTGTCTAGGATGATTTATTTAATAGACATTAAAGTGCACCTAATTTGGGAAAACAAAGTCAATATCTGAAAGGATATAAATTCAATGTTAAGTGTGGGCTCACAGAGGGGCTGGATGGCTGTCTGGGCCTCTCTAAATCCCTGAATCTTCCATTGTTAATAGCTTGATACTTAACAACTCACCATGAAATAGACCATCAAGGTGATCCTAATTATAGAATGCATCAGTAGAGTGACTATTCTAAAATTCCTAAAACAGTCTGTAACCAGTTATTTGGTTTGTCAACCTTTAATCCTGGGAAGACAGGAAAAATTCCAAGTGATGTATTTCCACCACCTGATGGATCATTTGAGCCTTTGCAGTTTGACTTTATTCAGTTGCCAGCATCAATAGAGTATCATCATGTACTCATAATAGTTATCATGTTTTCTGGTAAGAAAGATGTTTTCCCATATAGGCAGACTGGTGCTATGACAGTTGCTAAGAAGTTATTAGAAAATGCGTTTCATTTCTGAGGCAACCCTGGAGAGATTTCCAGCAACAGAAGAACCCATTTTACTGGGTAAGTTAAAAAGCAGACAAACACAATGGCATTGCCATTGTCCCTATCATCCTTAGTCTTTTAGAAAGCTTGAAAGAACAAAGGACATCTAAAAACTGAAATTGAAAAAGTTAACTGGGTCAGTTTGACTGTCTGTGGGACAGGGAATGGGCAGGCACTGGTACCTGAGTCAGGAAGTCTACAAAGTTTAGAACTGTCCTGATCAATACAGGATGGAGGCAGGACAAGGAACCCATTAGAACCAAGATGGTGGAAGAGTTGACTGCTTCTTGACCTTATAGCTTCAATATACCCAAATTACCATGTAATTACTATAAGAGTTTCTAAGGAAACCTCCCATTCCCACCATGCACCTGGTACCATAACACTTCCTGTTAGACTATATTTAGTCAAAAGGAGGGGAACCCTAATTACAGGAAAACAATACCCCTTTCCAAGAAATAACATGAATATTTCCCCCCTTGTTTAGCCCATAATTAAACCATTGCTTAAATAGAGGAGGTAAAGGAAGAATGGGGCCTGTTCTCTTCTGCAGGGAGAACTAGCTTCTATTTTGTCTGTGGAGGAGATTTTTTATACTCCTTGAATAAAATTCACTTTCACTCTATACTGTTGGTTAGCTCTTGGATTATTTCTTGTGTGAAGTCAAGGGCCACTTGGACTTCAAGTGATACCCAGCATTAGGAATTATTTTCCTGTGTCACCTTGGCCAAAGGTGCCACCATGGGCATTAATGGCAATTGGGCCCACTCCAAGCAGGAAACTTAGGTTGACCTCCTATGAAAAATTATGAAGCCATATTCCTTTAATAATAGAACCTCATATATCTCCTACTCTCCTAAATTCTGATATGACTAAATACTATAAGGCTTTAATGCATTACATGCCAAGGTATATTTTTACCAGATAAAAGAAGCTTTCTACTGGGCACAGTGGCTTACACTCATAATCCTTGCACTTTGGGAGGATGAGGCAGGAGGAATTGCTTGAGGACAACAGTTTGAGACCAGCCCAACCAACAGAGTGAGACCCCATTTCCACAAAAAATTAGAAAAAAATAGTGGGGTATGGTGGTAGGTTCCTATAGTCCTAGCTACTTGGGAGTCTGAGGCAGGAGGATCGCTTGAGCCCAGGAGTTTGAGGTTAGCCCAGTGTTATCCAGTTTGTAGCCCAGTGAGCTGGGCTGTAGCTTGGGCAACAGGGAAAAAAAGATCCTATCTTAAAAAAAAAAAAAAAAAAGAAAAGAAAAAGAAAAAAGAAAGAAAGAAAAAGCACTGACTTAGAAAATAAAATCCTTCATAGTTTAGAACACTGGAGACTGGGTCTTCTGGAAATGACATCAGAGAAAGACTGCCCTTGACCATGAGCCACTTGGTTGGAAAGTACCATGTCAAATTCTTCCCACTACCCCCACTGCAGTAAAGCTTACTGGCCTTAAAACTTGGGTCCACAAATCATAAATCAAATTTCTGGAACTATATACCTGCTGGTACACTAGAGCTCACCCAGAAGCAGACGGCATCTTAGACATAGACAGTTTTCCCGAGATGTTGGAACAAGACTCTTCATCATCATGAGACTCACATGCCTTTTAATTTTTCATTGTTTTATGCCTCCTTTTTTTGCTTGGCAGGGTAATTCTGCTGTTAGAACTGCATAATCACGCAAAATGTTGGCTCGGTGGTGCCAAAGTTAGGTCTTTCCATCATGTCAGGGCCACTCTTTAGCCCACTTGGCAGTTGCCTTTAGCACATGCCTGTTTATTTAGATTGTACTAGTAGACCTGTCAAAATCAGACCTTTCAACCCACACGTTCTTTCTCTTGCTTTGACTTGGCCCAGGCATGGGTTGATAGACTGCTCATGGGCAGAGCAGGCAAGACTCTGTGGTTGATACTCATTGTGACACGTGGACAAATACATCAGATATTGTGGAAACTCAGTTATAAAAATATTTGATTAAAATGGTGGACTCCTCATCTGGCCTAGTCTTTGATCTATTTGATTTCAGTTTGGCTCATGGGGACTCTGGGGTAAGGGTCATATTCCAAACACTTGATATTCTCTTCCCAATAGTCATAATAGCAATCTCTCTGATGCACTGTATTTTCTCAACACTTCTAAATGTTTTCATGCAGCCATCTGTCACACGTCAAGTGCTCTTATTTTGGTTGAAATGGCAACTTAAATGTGTAGTCATGAGGACACTGTAACCTGGAATGGGATATTGAGACTATAAATCTGAAATGATGATAACTGACAATAGGCACCTGTGGCTCAAGGAGTAGGGCACAGGGTCCATATACCGGAGGTGGTGGGTTCAAACCCAGTCCAGGCCAGAAACTAAAAAAAAAAAAATATATTTTGGTGGCGCCTATGGCTCAACACAGGAGGGAGCCAGCCCCATATGCCAGAGGTGGCAGTTTCAAACCTGGCCAAAAAAAAAAAAAAAAAAAAAAAAAAAAAATCCTGATAACTGACAATAGTGCTGATGTCCTATATAGTAGTACTGATGACAGTACTATGATGTCACCTTCTCACTCAGGTGAGAGGCTGATCGAAAGGGGAGAATTGTTAAGTAAAATGTGTAAGAGGCCATTGATTTTGACTAGGCTCATATAGTGGGCCTAAAGACCAAAGCAATATGGAGCTATTTGTGCTAAATGCAGTGAATTAACTTAGGAATACAGTGGTTCTTTGGTATCCCTGGGGAGCTGGCTCTAACACTACATGCCGTTACTACATTTCTCACATGCTCAAGTCCCACAGTTGGTCCTGTGGAACCCATGAATATGAAAATCTGTCCTGCATAAGCTGGCTTCACATCCTGCAAATGCTGTATTTTTGATTTGTGTTTGATTGTGGAAACAGTATCTGCTAACATGGAGGACCAACTGTATTACACTTGATCTTAGCCAAAAGGCCAAGAAGTGATGGACCAACTGTATTTATTGAAAAAAATTCGGGTGGCACCTGTGGCTCTGTGAGTAGGGTGCCGGCCCCATATACCGAGGGTGGTGGGTTCAAATCCGGCCCCAGCCAAAAGGCAACAAAAAAATAGCCAGATGTTGTGGCGGGTGCCTGTAGTCCCACCTACTTGGGAGGCTGAGGCAAGAGAATCACCCAAGCCCAAGAGCTGGGGTTGCTGTGAGCTGTGACACTACAGCACTCTACCAAGGGCAACAAAGTGAGACTCTGTCTCTAAAAAAAAAAAAAAGAAAAAAAAAATTTCACATGTAATTTGACCCATGCAAATCACATCAGTGTTGTTCCAGGGTCAACTATATACTCACTTAATAGGTCACTGAGTTTCAGTTGATTATAGCAGCTGATCGCTAGTTACTAGCAGGGAGCCTGTTGATTTAAGTGAGTCAAAATTCTGAGCTGTCATCAGTTACGTTGTAGTTTTTGCATCACTTCCATTTCCTATTCTTAAATTCTGTCTGAGCACATAGCAGGCAGGAGCTCTTTAAATCTCTTCTGGTTCTCTGGTTCTCTGGTTCTCTGGTTCTGTGGGCTGCCTAATGCACAAATTGTTTTTCTTTTCTCAAATGAACTCTCTGATACGTTTAAACTCGCTTAAGGTTTGTCTTTTTTTTTTGAGATAGAGTCTCCTTGGTAGGGAGTTATGGTGTCAGAGCTCATAGCAATCTCAAATTCTTAGGCTTAAGCCATTCTCTTGCCTCAGCCTCCCACGTAGCTGGGACTACAGGTGCCTGCCATAATGCCCAGCTATGTTTTTGTTGTAGTTGTCATTGTTTAGCAGGCCCAGGCCGGGTTCGAACCCACCAGCCCCAGTGTATGTGGCCGGTGCCCTAAGCACTGAGCTACAGGTGCCAAGCCAAGGTTTGTCCTTTTGAACAGAACTGTCATCACTTGGGAATGCTTTACTTTCCAAACCACTAATTCAGACATGATCCTCCCTCTCTCCATCCTCTGTCTTCTTTTTTTGTTTCTGGTTCAGCTGTTGTGGCCTGACTTCCACAGACCTCTACAATATCCCTCAGTTGGTCAGCACTGTCCTTGTCCAGCTCAGATTCTGCAGTCCACAACTGCCATTTGATCCTCACTGAAACCCTCTAGGCAAATTACCCGTCTTGGTTAAACCCTGTCATGCCTGTTCCCTGGGGAGCCGCATGCTACTGAGAGGGCCTCAAGACAGTCCTCATGTCAACTTGGGACCACCCATCTCAAGTGAGCCTTCACCACTGCCCAGGATCCTCCACCATTCTCCTGTTCCCAAGCCCCACAGTGGCCATAAAAACATCCCTCTGTTCCTCCTTCCCACCTCAGCAGATGATCTTAGCTCATTCTTTAGAAAGAGAAGGAAAGGCTTCTCTAGGCTTCTTTCTAGGAAGGGAAAGGTCAGGTCTCCAATTTTGTACCAACATGAAACACAGGTAAAGGAAACCTACCATTCATGTAGCCATTCGTTCTTCTATCCACACATCCATCCATCTTTCCATTATTCTGTTTGTCATCCACTCATCCATCTACACTCCCATCCTTCTGTTCTTCTATCTAGCCTTCCACACATCCATCTACAATCCATCCTTCTGTTATTCCGTCTAGTCTTCCACCCATCCATCTGCCTTCCTGTCTTTCTGGTACAGTGCCCTTGAAGGCTACTCTCTGAATCTGCTTTTGGGTGCCTTCTTCTCTTGCCTTTTCAGGAACCCCAGATACCACTAATTCTCCCCCTTTCTTTCTTATACATTCAACTTTTCTTTCTCATCTGAATTCTTCCTAGTGCTCTTCACACTCTTTGGTCTCCTTCATTATATATTTTTTCCTTCTCATCGTGCTCTTGACCATTTACCTTCCCATTCCCAGCCAGACATTTCAAAAGGGCTTGTCCCTGTGTCTTCATCACACATTGGCTTCTCACCCACCCCCATGCTAGTTCTGTCCCATGACTCTGGACACAGCTCTTACTGCCATCTCCAAGGCACACCCTGCCTCCCCCTTCTGGATCTCTCTGCAGCTACCAGTGCTATTGGCCTCCTGTGCCAGTCATACACCCGGTTCTTAGGCCTCTGGTCCTGCCCTACCATTTCTCATCTGTCTCTTCAGTGCTTCCAACACTTCTGTAGCAACTACTTCCTGTGGAATTCCCTCCATCAAGCAGCTTGAGGTGGGCACTCTCCTGATGGAATGGGGCCAGCTTGCCTGCTGGTCTCTAGTCCACTCCCTGCCCTCCCATGGCGTGCTGCTCAGGGGTCTGACAGGGACTGCACCCACTGTGTTCTCTGCCTCCCTTGGGGAGTGCTGGGAGGAGAAAAGAGAGAAGATGGGGTCCTCACCTGGCTTCCCCTGGTGGTCACTGTGTCCCACAACTGCAAGGGCACTTCTCTCAAGCAAATATCTCGCTTCTAAGTTCTGCTACATGCCCCATGGCCCAAGCCATCAGGCCTCAGCGGGTTCACAGCTCTGCTGTTGTTGGCTCTGGGGTGCCATACCATCCTGTACTCCCTGGACCAGTGCCCACTCCACTGTCTCCTGCTCACCAAGCTCTGGTGCCTCGCCTTTGCTCCAGGTGAGTTTGCTCCGGCTGAGTTCCTCAAACTCAGGCACTTGCTTTTAGAGCCAAGAGCCAGGCTCTCAGCAGCCAAGCCCCAACCCAGAGTGAGCTGGGACAGAATTTTCGACAAGTCCCAATTGTTCCTTTAAGCTTTTTGATGTTAAATGGTCTTTTTAAATAACATTATAGTGATGGCTGGTAGAAATTCAAATAAGATGAAATTTACCCTCTTAGACGTTTTTAGATACACAGCTTAGTGGAATTAATTAGCACATTTACATTGTTGTGTGACCATCACCATCATCCTTCTCAGAACTTTTTTATCTCCCCAGACTGAACGCTTGTCCCCATTACTCCACTTGTCCCCTCCTCCTCCCCTGGCAGCCGCCACTCTGCTCTGTCTCTGTGGACTCAGCTGCTCCAGGGACCTCATGGGAGTGGGATCACACAATGTTTGTCCTTTTGTGCCTGGCTTATCTCACTCAGCATAATATCCACAAGTTTTATCCATGTTGTAGCATGTGCCAGAACTTTGTTCATTTTTAAGGCTGAATAATAGTTCAGGACATTTATTAGTTCTTTTCAGATGTTTTTACTTTGTAAAACAAAAAACTGAGAACATAATGTCCACTGAAATGTTATTGAAATTGTTGACCTGGTTATGAAATCAGAATATCTGGTACCAGGACTACACAGGGTAACCCCAGTCTCCCCTTCCCCACTGAGGCTCCTGTGACCTTGACCTGGCAGCGCATCTCTCACCACTGCATGGTAAGCCACATCTTCTCGCTGCTCTTCAGAAATGTCCCATGTCCCCTCCTCCATGCTCCCATCTGGATTGTCTTTCTCATTTTTTTCTAGTTAAATTCTTCCCAGTGTTATCAAGCCTATGTCCTCAGGGGTGTCCGAAGCACCCAGACCCCTTTTCTTAGTGTCTCCACTGTCTGAAAGTTCACTCCCCTTTCCACCTTTAAGTTCTGCTCTGTCGGCATGTTCATCTACCCCACTGGGCTACAAGCACGTGGGGAGAAAGACTGCACCACGTCTCCCCAACTCTCCTCCATTCTCCTTCTGTTCTTCTGCAATAAGCTCTGGAGGCTTGGGCCAGCCAGGCACGGGAGTGCAAACATGGAACAATACTGAGGTTTGATGTGACACGGGGTCAACAGGCACTGGCAGGAGACCTGAACTCTGCGACCCCAGCTTAGCTTCTCAGAGGCATTTTGTTTGCATTTCCGGGTCCTCATACGGACTCTGGTCTAAGCCCAGAGCTGTAGGAAAGCTAACTCACATCTTCACCTCCATATGTAAAGTCACCCAGTGGCCTTTTGAGGGGGAAATGGGAAGGAAAACCACCCTGAATTCTAGATTTCTGCTGGAGAGTGTTTTTTAGGGTAGGGTGTCAGGTGACACCGTGAACAATGCACATGTTGGGTAGAAGTCTCTGAATGGGGCATCTCAGGAGCTGAGCAAAGAGGAGCAGTGGTTCCAAATTAAAAAAGGGAAAGTCCAGGTCACTTGCCCTGTCCTCTTTGATTTCCCAAAGGCCATAGACCTTAAAGTTAATATTTCCTTTGCAGTGTACACCCAGTATCCAATTACTGAGTTTCCCCCAAACAAGCTGAATCATCCTTATACAACAGACAGAATCTGTGTTGCCATCCATCTCATCCTTGCATCCCTGAGTTACACTCACCCTCTGTGACACTCCTATCCCTTATCCCACCCAAGGCTGTGTAAGCTCAAAGTGCCTCCCCACAGAGGACCTGGCCACTGCAGTTCAGCCCCAGCAGAGGCCCTCTCTGCAGGGCATGTCCATCCACCCTCACCATGGGTGTCTCTCTTATGGCAGGGCTGTGCAATGCTCTGAGATACACAGATGACATAGACCCTGTCCCTGCCCTCAGGGGTGTTGCAGCTGAGAGATAGACAGACATATTGATAGTTACATTAGAGTGTGGTCTCTGCTATGAATAAGGGAACTCCTAAGGGGAGGGCTTGGAGAAGCTTCCTGACAGCACACACAAGGCCATCCCTGAGCATGAGCAGGGTTCAGCCAGATGGCATCAAGGGGCAGGGCATTCCTGGCATGGGGAACCAGCTGGTAAAAAAGGGTAACAGTAAGAGGTGTTCAGAGAGTATCACCTAGTCCTGGACACATGAGCTGGCTTCTGCCTCTCTCTGACCTCACTCAAGCCTTAGTTTCTCTATCTGGTCTATGAATGGATAGATTTAGAAATCACAGTCACTTCTGCCATATTTCACTTATTAGAAGGGAGTTACTAAGTTCATTCCACACTTGAAGGGAGGAGTATGAAAGAGTTTTAAAACTACCACGTCTGCCTACTGAGCACTATTTACGTTTCTCCCATATGCAAAATACACTCAGCCCTCCAACATCCCCTCACAGCCTCATCCCACTACAGAATCAGCTCAGTGTCAAGAATCTTTGCATCTAAATCAGGTTCAGATGTGGATGAGGCTCCTTGGGCACAGCTGGGGAGTTCCCAGGAGACTGAGATACTCTTTGGCCTCTTGCTGGGGTGAGAGGGAGAATGACATAATTCCAGAAGCTGTGATGAAATTGCATTTGAGAAGGGTTTATGAAAGAAAATTAGAGGCTTCCTGTGATGGAGGGCTCTGTCCCAGTGGAGCTGTGGTTAGGGAAAGCTTCTCTGGAGATGTGGCACTGCAGGGGGACCTCTTGAGGTGTGAATGGTGTTCCCCTGAGGAAGGGGAACAGCAGTGAAACATTCATGAGTTGAGGATGGTGGATATCAGGGACAACAGGGACACCTGCAGTCTGGAGCTGAAAGAACAAGGGGGCAGTGCCTAGAAACAGATTACTGGGCTCCGCAGGGTCAGATCAACTCAATCCTGGGTGTCCTGGGGCATGTGGACAAAATGCTGGCATTAACTCGTCCAACAGACATTTATTTAGTAACTACTATAAGTGTGTTTTGGGGAGACACCAGGGACTACATCTCACTCGTTTTCTGCCCTCCAAGAGCTTATGATCTAGTGCAAAAGATAGAGAATAAGTAAATAAAGGGACAAAAAACATTAGATACACAGTACATGCCATGAAGAAAACAAAACAGGGTGATGTGATCAAGAGGGGCTGTGGGACCGGAAATGGCTTCTCTCCTCCAACGTGTGGCGTCTGATAGAGAAGAGGACGACGTGTGTGCTGTGGACACAGACACAGCCAAACAGGTACCTAAGAGGCCACTCAGAGCAGAGCCAGTGTGAGAGCCTGTGGCTGCAGCAAGCTCATGTGTCCAGCACTGAATAGCGGCCAGGCGGGAGAGACTCAGGTAGAGAGACGCTGCAGAAGACGTGAGACTTGGAAGAGAAGAGAAGTCAGGTGCAGGTGTGAGGGAAGGGCTCTCCAGGAGCCACCTGGACAAAGACTCAGGTGTGAGGGAAGGGCTCTCCAGGAGCCACCTGGACAAAGACTGGCACCCAGGAAACAGTGTTCAGATTTACCATTCCCTATATTATTCCTACCTGCCGTCCCCGCCCAGAGAAGGGCAGAGGAGGCTCCCTGAGAGGAAGGGGCGGACGGGGGACCAGGGGGGAGAAAGAGACAAGAGTCGCGCAGTGGAAACCCCGGGTCTGTGGGGAAGGCACTGGGCAGGCAGGTAGGACAGGCAGCTGCTGTCAAGGGTCATGCAAGTTCACAGAGGGCAGGAGTCTTGTTTGGCTTTGTCTCTGTCCACAGCACGCACATCATTCTTGAGTGAATGAGTGCCCGAGCGGGCGCCGTCACACGCTTTGCAAGGTTGTCCTTTCGCCTGAAGGCCTCTGCCTCAGCAGACGCTCAGAACTGCCCGCACTGCCGCTACGTGGGCTTCTCCAAAGCCCCAGGAATTCTTGAGGAGTCCACCGGGGGTCTTCCTGCCCTAAGTCGTGGCGAGCGCAGGCCTCTGCTAGGTGGGCAGGCCTCTGCTAGGTAGTGGCATTTGTAGACACCAGCAGGCCCAGAGAGGGTGAGCAACGCGCCCAGCCACAGGCTCACTCGGTGAGTGCCTTCCCCACCCCCACCCAGCACGAGTTTCTCCCCGCCCGCGGCCCTCCCATCCGGAGCCGGCCTACTGGCCCGGCTGGTCCCGCCTCCTGGCTGATATCCCCTGTCCGGGACTGCAGCTCCCAGAGGTCGGTCTGTCCACAACGCCTGCGCCTCCTCCTGAGCCTGGTGAGTCTCAGCCTGCCAGAGAGCGGCGGTTGGAGGGGGGCTCTGGAGGCTCCGGACACCAGCTCAGGGCTCGGGCCCTACCGCGGCGGCTTCTGCGGGGCCCAAGAGTCTCGCCGCGGGGGCGCCGGGTTTAGGATCCGGGTCCAGGATTCTGCTTGAAACAGCTGAGCCTCAACTCGGCCAGGGGGTCTTCAGGCTAAAGACCGAGGCGCCTAGGCCAGTCCCTTGATCGAGCCCGCGCCATGCGAGTTATTAGCCCTGACTACAGAAGAGAAAACTGAGGCTCGAGGGCTGGAAGGACAACCAGTCCCCTGGGCTGGTCACCCCATTCTCGGCACTGGGAAAGGTCTCCTCCGATTGGCCAGATCCGGAGGCCTGGCATGAGGGCTGCTTGTGATTGGAGGGGTCGCCGCTCCGGACTGGGCTAACAGCCCAGCTGCGCGACCCCCACCCCAGGTCCGGTCAGCTGTGTGCAGAGGGAGGCCAGATCCCAGACCCCTGGTGCGGTTCCTGGGGTCCTGCTACTGAAAGCCCGGCTTCCGGCCCCAGGTTCCCCACTCACCACCTGTCCGAGAGAGGTGAGAGTTCCCGTGAGCTGGAGACAAAACCGAACCTGGAGCGAAGGCCGCCTCCAGTTCCAGCGACTTGTTCCCTCCCGCTCCCTCGTGTCTCCTTAACCTTGGGCAAGCTTCCTAAATTCTGAATCTCAGTTTCCTGTCTGTGACAGTGGGAGAGACGATAACTAATAGTCCTCACCTACTAAGGTTGCTTGAGAATTGCAGGAGAGTGTGCCTGAGTCCCGCGCGAGGAAGCCCTGCGTGGCCGCTGCGCTCCTGCTGGCAGCGACCCTCCTCACAGCCATGGGGACAACGCTGACATTCCTCGTGGAGACAAGGACATGGAGGCTCAGCTAGGAAAGCCATTTACTCGGGCTTATACTGGGGTCTGCAGGCTCAGGCGCTGGGTGGCTGTGCCCAGGGCTGTGGGTACACCGCAGATGGAGCCTGACTTCAAGGGCCTGTTGGGGAGGGGAGTGGAGCAGCCTCCTGCTGTGCGCTGTGGACCACAGCTCCAGAACTTGAGGCCCAGAGCTGCTGCTCCTGCAGAGTCTGGAGCTGGGTGCTGAGGAGGCAGGCCCCTGGCTGGGGGGAGGCCTGGGAAGCCTTAGCAATCTTGTTAGGGCCATGGCAGCAACCCACAGCTGTGACAACTCAGGGAGTGGTGGAGGTGGCCAGCGCTGCTTAGCTCTG
The DNA here is from genome assembly GCA_963574355.1 of Loris lydekkerianus. NCBI lineage: Eukaryota > Metazoa > Chordata > Mammalia > Primates > Lorisidae > Loris > Loris lydekkerianus. The sequence continues at coordinate 27,054 of CAUYPK010029926.1, forward strand.
GCACTGTGGGCTTTTCCCCAGCACCTCCCCCTTGTGGCACCTGCTGTTTCTGGGGCTGAAGGCCAAGACTGGCCCACACTCCTCCCATGGCTCCTGTCCCTGCCAAGTTCAGCTTCCCTGGACTGTGACAACAGTCTCACCTTCCCCCCCATCCCCCCCTAAAACCCCCAGACTGTGGCCTGCCTCCTCAGGATCCAGCTCCAGCCCCCTGCAGTCTCCCTGGTGGCTACTCTGACTCTGCCTACCTTCAACCAAGTATTTTTTGGGGGTGGGGTGGGGGGGAGATACTACTTTATTTTTTTCACAAGTAATCATGTTCAATATAGAAAAAAAACCCACAACATTCTGGTAAGAGAGAAAGTAATTAATAGTCATTAATAAACCCTGAAAACCCAAAACCTCTACCCAATGACTTTGAACATTTCAGTGTAAATATCTGAATAAGTAAATATCCATCCACCCTCACCATAGGTGCCTCTCTTACCACAGCGTTGTACAGTGCTCTGAGTAGATGTTATTAAGGAAAGCCCATAAAGGTTTACTCCTGGTGTTACGCTCTGTGGGTTTGAACATATATAATAGGCTTTTACACCGCAAATAAACATGCATGTGTGCCTTACAAAATTACAGAGGCTTCTTATGGGGTCGAGTGTTTGATTTACACTCTGGACACCAAACAGAGACTACATCACCCTGTCTCACCTCACGGTTAATTACACCGTGTGACCGTACTGTAACTTAAAAATATGCATCTTTATTTGCTTCTCCATACATAGAAGTGTAATTGCTGAGTCAGAAAAATATGAACTGCTTTCAGAATTTTGATATTTATTGCTAAATTTTCCTCCAGAGAGTTTGACCAACATATTGCTGTTTCCCACAACATAAGTAACATTATTTTAAACATCTGCCAAGTTTACAGGAGAAACGAAGCCCCTTGTTTTATTTTGCATTTATTTGGCTACTTGTGATTTGAACAGGTAACTTTTTGTTTCTTTTGGCAGATTTCTTCAGAGATATGTGCCACCTTCATGTCTGAAAATTTATCACACATTTTATTTTACATTTTTTCTAGTACTGCTTGGTTTATATATCCCCATGTTTACCAATATCTTCTAATGTCTTTTTTTTATATTTGACTTTTAAATATTTATTTTTAATCCAATTGGGCTGTATTTTGTAATAAGATGTGAACTATATAGTTTTTATTTTATTTTATTTATTTATTTATTTAAGACAGAGCCTCAAGCTAGAGCCTCAAGCTGTTGCCCTGGGTAGAGTGCCGTGGCCTTACAGCTCACAGCAACCTCCAACTCCTGGGCTTAAGCGATTCTCTTGCCTCAGCCTCCCAAGTAGCTGAAATTATAGGTACTTGCCACAATGCCTGGCTATTTTTTGGTTGCAGCCATCATTGTTGTTTGGCAGGCCTGGACTGGATTCTAACCCGCCAGCTCAGTTGTATGTGGCTGGCGCCTTAGCTGCTTGAGCCACAGGCACCGAGCCACTATATAGTTTTTAAATTTATTTTAATTAATAGAGAATTTTTAGAGGAGTTTTGGGTTTACTGAAAAACTGAGTGCAGAGCACAGAGTTCTCATGTTCTCAGTCTGCCCTTCCTTTCCTCTGTTACTGACATCTTGTGTTAGTTCTTAGTGTGGTATATTTGCTATATTTGGTGGGCTAATTCTGATAAAATGTTATTAAGGAAAGTCCATAAAGGTTTACTCCTGGTGTTATATTCTATGGGTTTGGACATATATAATGACATGTATCCACTGCTGCAGTGTGGTAAATAATAGTTTCACTGGCCTTAACATCTCCTGTACTTTTCCTATCCCCTCACCCCCACTAACCACTGGTCTCCCCAGTTTTGCCTTTTCCAGAGTGTCATTGTAGTATGTATGAATCATTCAGTCTGTTGCCTTTTCAGACTGGCTTCTTGCACTTAGCAATGTGCATTTAAGGTTCCTCTATTCTTTGTGGCTTGATAACCCATTTCATTTTTTTCATTGAATAATATTCCATTATTAGTCTAGATGTGCCACAGTTTACTTCTGTATTTATCAACTAAAGAACATCTTGGTTGCTCCCAAGTTCTGGCAATAATGAATAAACCTGTCATCATTTGTATGCAGGATTCTGTGTGGGCCTGAGTTTTCTACTCATTTGAGTAAATGCTAAAGAGAGCGATTGGTGGATTATATATAAAAATATGTTTAGTGTTATAAGAAACACTTCTACCAGCAGTGAATAAGAGTTCCTTTTGCTTCACATCCCCCCCAGTATTGGGGGTCATGTTTTGAATCTAACACTTCTAACAGGCATGTAATGGTATCTCACTCTTATATTTTAATTTGCAATTTGTAATGACTTACAATGTTCAGCATGTTTTTATGTGCTTATTTGCCATGTATACAATGTTTTTCAATGAGGTGCTGTTAATTTTCAATACCCATTTTTTAAAATTCTTTTTTGTTTTATTGTTGAGTTTTAAGAGTAGTTGTTTGTTTGTTTGGAATAACAGTTCTTTATCGGGTAGATCTTTTGCAAAGATTTTCTCCACATTGGTGGCTTATCTTTTCATTCTTTTTTTTTTTTTAGAGACGGAGTCTCACTTCGTTGCCCTCAGTAGATTACTGTGGCATCACAGCTCACAGTAACCTCCAGATCTTGGGGTTAGGTAATTCTCTTGCCTCAGCCTCCCGAGTAGCTGGGACTATAGGTGCCTGCCACAACACCCGGCTATTTTTTTGTTGTTGTTGTTGTTGCAGTTTGGCCAGGAACGGGTTCTAACCTGCTACCCTAGATATATGGGGCCAGCACTCTATTCACTGAGCCACAGGCACGGCCCCTTATCTTTTCATTCTTTTAACAGTTTATTTTGCAGAGCAGAAATTTTTAATTTTAGTGAAGTTTAGCTTTTTGATTCTTCCTTCCATGGATTGTGCTTTTGGTGTTATATCTAAAAGGTCAAACATTCACGTGCAGGTTTTTGTGTGGACGTAGTCTTCCGCTACTTTGGTTAGATATTAAGGAGCATGATTGCTGGATCATCTGATAATAGTACATTTAGTTTTATGAGAAGCCATCAGTCTTCCAAGGTGGGTACATTATATTACACGTTCCTGTTGCTCCACATCCTCGCCAGCATGAAGTATTGCCAATGTTTTGGATTTTGGCCATTCTAATAGATGTGTAGTAGTATTTCATTGTTGTTTTATTTTGCATTTTCCTGATGACATGTGATATGGAGCATCTTTTCATGTGTATATTGCCATCTGTATATCTTCTTTGGTGAAGTGTCTGCCCATTTTTTAAATCAGGTTGTTTGATTTCTTATTGATGAATTTTAAGAGCGGTTGATGTATTTTGGATAATAGTCCTTTCTTAGATATGTCTTTTACAAATATTATCTCTCAGTTTGTAACTTGTGTTTTTATTTTCTTGTCCTTTGCAGAACAGAAATTTTTAATTTTAATGAAGTCTGGCATTTCAATTCTTTCTTTCTCGGATCATTTGGCATTGTATCTAAAAAGTTATTGACAAACCCAACATAGGAGAACATCTAGATTTTTTTGGAGTTTTATGGTTTTATGTATTTATATTTAGACCTGTAATTCATTTTGAGTTAATTTTTATGAAGGTTGTAAGGTCTGTGTCTAGATTCTCTCTTTGTTTATTTTTTACTTTTGCATGTGGATATCAGGATGTTTCAGCATCACTTGTTGAAAAGTCTGTCTTTTCTCCATTGCACTGCCTTTGCTCCTGTGGCAAGGCTCAGCTGACTCTTCCTACAGCCTCCATCTAGGCTCTTTGCTCTGTTGCACTGACCTGTTTGTCTGTTCTTTCACTAATACTACACTGTCTCAATAACTGCAGCTTTACAGGAAAATCTTGAAGACAAGCAGTGTCAGTCTTCTGACATTGTTCACCTTCGATACTGTGATAGCTATTCTGGGTCTTTTGCTTCTCCATATATACTTTAGAATAAGTTAATTGATATCTACAAAATAACTCACTGAGATTTTGACTGGGATTTGGGATGAATATATAGATCAAGTTGGGATGAATATATAGATCAATACTGACATCTTGGCAGTATTGAGTTGAACATGGACTATCTCTCCATTTATTTATGTTTTCTTCAATTTCTTTCATCAAAGTTGTGGTTTTCCTCACATAAATCTTGTATGTATTTTGTTAGGCTTACACCTAAATATCCTTTTGGGGGGGGGGCCAATATAAATGGTCTTGTGTTTTAAATTTCAAATCCCAGTTTTTCATTACTGGCATATAAGAAAGTGATTGACTTTTGTATATTAAATATTAACCTTATATCCTGCAACTTTGCTATAATCAATTATTAGTTCCAGAAGTTTTTTTTTAATTGTTAAATCATAGCTGTGTACATTAGTGCAATCACCTGTACCCATTCTAAGATGCACCATAGATGTGGCCCCAGACATTACACTCCCTCCACCCAACCCCCCCCCCCTTCCCCTTTCTTGGCCCTTTCCCCATAGTCTTGTGGTATAGTTGGGTTATAGCCTTCATGTGAAAGCTATAGTTTAGCTTCATAGTAGGGCTGAGTACATTGGACACTTTTTCTTCCATTCCTGGGATACTTTGCTAAGAAGAATATGTTCCAGCTCCATCCATGTAAACATGAAAGAGATAAAGTCTCCATCTTTCTTTAAGGCTGCATAGTATTCCACAGTATACATGTACCACAATTTGCTAGTCCATTCGTGAGTTGATGGGCACTTGGGCTTCTTCCATGACTTAGCAATTATGAATTGGGCTACAATAAACATTCTGGTACAGATGTCTTTGTTATATTGTGACTTTTGGTCTTCTGGGTATAAACCTAGAAGAGGAATTATAGGATCGAATGGCAAGTCTATTTTTAGATCTTTAAGTATTCTCCAAACATCCTTCCAGAAGGGACGTATTAGTGGGCATTCCCCCCAGAAGTATAGAAGTGTGCCCTTTCCTCCACATCCACACCAACATTTCTAGTTTTGGGATTTTGTTATGTGGGCTAATCTTACTGGGGTTAGGTGATATCTCAAGGTAGTTTTGATTTGCATTTCTCTGATGATTAAGGATGATGAGCTTTTTTTCATGTGTTTGTAGATTTTGTGCCTGTCTTCTTTAAAGAAGTTTCTCTTTAAGTCCCTTGCCCACCCTGAAATGGGGTCACGTGTTCTTTTCTTGCTAATAAATTTGAGTTCTCTGTGGATTCTGGTTATTAGACCTTTATCGGAGGTATAACCTGCAAATATTTTCTCCCATTCTG
>CAUYPK010029930.1:0-16937 GCA_963574355.1 Loris lydekkerianus
TTTTTCTTCCATTCTTGAGATACTTTGCTAAGAAGAATATGTTCCAGCTCCATCCATGTAAACATGAAAAAGGTAAAGTCTCCATCTTTCTTTAAGGCTGCATGGTGTACATATACCACAATTTATTAATCCATTTGTGGATCGATGGGCACTTGGGCTTTTTCCATGACTTAGCAATTATGAATGTGGATACAATAAACATTCTGGTACAAATATCTTTGTTATAATGTGATTTTTGGTCTTCTGGATATATACCTAGTAGAAGAATTGTAAGATTGAATAGCAGGTCTATTTTTCGATCCCTAATTGTTCTCTCAACATCTTTCCAAAAGGAATGTATTAGTTTGCATTCCCACCAGCAGGATTTATATTATTTTTTATGTAAATTTATACTTTACAAAGTTACTTTTCTTAGAGTTGTTACTACAGTTCAATTCTCAGAATTTGGTATAATTGGAAGCAATGGAAAACCATTGGTGGTTTAAACATGGAAAAGCTAGTATGGATCCACAGCAGAAAGACTTGTAGGTATAAGTGGCTGAGGCCCAGTGATATCACCAGGGAACCAGGTTCCTCTGTCCTCCCTTTCCTGTGTGCCTGGCTTTCCTCCTCAGGGTCTCAGCATGGCTTTCAAGCATCAGATTCATGTTTCCTGCAGTAAGAAAGGGGAAGGTGAAAGACAGACGGGAAAGAGCTTCTCTTCATGAGGCTTTTTGGTTTTATGGAGAAGGACAGTCCTTTCCAGGTGTTCCATTCACATCTCACTGGCCAGCACTGTATGTCAAGGCCATTCTTAGCTACAAGGATGCCGGGAAATGGAATCTATCTGGCTTCCCAGTGGAGGGAGTCATAGAAGGCAGTGATTGCAACAGGTGTTGGGGAAGCACACAGGTGGAGTCTGTGGTTTCCTATATCATCCTATGTGCCCTCAAATAGAAAATGAACTTTTGGATACAAAATAGAGAAAGCACTTCCCACACCCTTGACGATGAGAGCGAGTGGACCTGAAGTTTTGAAAGCTATAACCCAATTATAACCTAAGAATATGGGGAAGGGGGAAGGGGAGGGAAATAGGGGATAGGTGGAAGGGGAGTAATTGGTGGGATCACATCTATGGTGCACCTTACAAGGCTACATGTGAAACTTACTAAATGTAGAATATAAATGTCTTAACACAATAACTAAGAAAACGCCAGGAAGGCTGTGTTAACCAGTATGATTAAAATATGCAAATGACATATAAAACCAGTGTATGGTGCTCCATGATTGCATTAATGTACACAGCTATTATTTAATAAAAAAAAATTAAAATATTCTGTTCATGTTAACTCTGCTGCCATACTGTCCCTGGTCTGAGAATCCTGTAGGGTTCATCCAGACATTCAGAGACTCTTTCTGGCATTCACGACCAAGACTCTGGAAATATCCTTTAAAACAAAAGTAGGTGGTTGCAAAGTCTCATCTTGCCTGTTTTTAGGTAAATTGTGTCCTAAAATAGAAGTTTATTCTAAAATTTTCTTTCATGATTAATGTATTCATCCTAATGTATTGTATTCATTTTTATTTATTTTAAGGGAACTTTGGAAATTTATTGAGAAATTCATAACATTAGAAGACACAGCAAATAAGTCTCAAGGGACAGGACAAGAGACTGATGAAAATTCACAACTGCCATGTACATAGTATGGATGTTTGCAAAAGTATAAATTAATAAAGACACATTTCATTTTGTTAGTTTTTACTCCTAATAAAATTAATGTGATATGTGTGTCCCACTCAAGGCACTAAAATAAATGCACACACACGTGTGATTGGTTTTTACTGTGGTACCCATATTCATGACAATATTAGTTCTTAAAATATGATCTGCTTTTTAAAAAAATAACTTTCCACTGTGGAAAATGGTTTGATTATTTGACAAGAGTAATTCCACACTGCTGTAATACAGACCAACTTGTTTATTTGCCATCCTAAGTTTATATATACGCACTTAATAAAATAGAATAATGATCTAATTAATGTCCGTGTCATTAAATTATCTTGACTGACGGGAAATAACACAGAGCTGTGCAGAGGTCACAGCACTAGCGTGTGCTTTGTGTTGTGTGTGTTCCAGCTGATTGGGATCCTCCTGCAACTGTTCAACTCGAAACTTCTTTTTGCAAATGCCTCCTTTACCTGTCATCTGCCCTAAGCATCTACAGTAAATGCATGATTGATTCCTTTGGACAACTATGTAGAGGGCTATTCTGAAGATGCAAAGTAGGTGATGAGTGTGAAGATGCGAGATTCAATTTTAATTTTGAACAATGGAGCTGGAGGTGAGAGAGGCAGAAAGAGGAAGAGGGAGGCGCAGCTGTCTTCTGTGGACCAGGGTCACTGCTGGGCGACGTGTCCATCACACTTCTCTCTAAGGGCCGACAGCTCTTCCTTTCTGGGGCGTGGCCACTCTGTTTTTAGAAACACAGTGGTGGAAGTTACTCAGAATGTTTACCGTATGTAGAAATGGCCTTGACTTTATTAATGTTTATTGAGTTCTCTGTGCTCCAGTTGCTTGTCCATGTGCACCAGAATCCTGGTGAGTAGACATCTTATTTTCATTGTACAGGGAGAGACCTGAAATGTGAAGGGTGAATTGATTTGCTTCAACTACCTTGTAAATGACAGAGCTGGGATCTGAGCCCGGGTTTGGCTGACCCAATTCCTAAACTTGTATGACCAAATCGTGCTGTGTCCAACCACATTCATGAATAAGAGAGAGCAAGGAAAATATGTTCGCTCATTCTCAAACAGTGATGTAAAGACCACTAGAACTAAAATAAAACAAAGCAGAATTTGCTTGTCAAACAAGAGACAGGCATTTACTCAAGAGGTTGAGGGAGTCTCTGATTTGAAAGTAAAGAGCTGGAGATGGAGGTAAAAGGTATGTGCTATTCCATACTAAGAGGGCCGAGGCTTTATGTTCTCAGTGCATTTATGGTGGGGCTTAGGAAGCTGAAAAATCCTTATTTTTGTTTTTTATTTGCCGTTATTCTGGCTAACGTCACAAAAGCACTGTCTTCAAAAAGATGCGAGGTGGGTTGTGAGGAAGCTCCATCAGGTCTTAGTTTTGCAGCAGGTGCTTTGATATGTGTGTTCCTGAGACTGTTAATTTTTTCCTCTAAAGATACCAAAGTAATCCTATGTACATTCTTTCATTCATGCAACGTTGTTTAAGTCAACATTCAAGTTGCTTCAGATAGTGTGCTAGCTGGGGGCACAGAAATTCGTAAGACATGGTCCCAGTCTTTAGGGAGTTTAGAGTTTGCTGTGCAGACCTGTGGGGAGAACGTTAATCCTGTAAGACTGTCTGGTGCGGTGTGAAGGCTGACTCAAACCATGGCTGCAGCAGGTTTAAGCTGATGTGAACATTTTGGAGTAATTTGGCAACAGTTTGTGTGACGCATTAAATATTCATGTGTCCCCAACCTATCCCTGCCCTTCTTGCATTTAAGCAGGACCATGTGACTTGTGTGGGCCAATGTGAGATGGTCCTGATGACAAGTTACAAGGAAGAGGTGAGCTCTGGAAAGACCAGCTTATTTGCAAGAGGAATTTAAAGGTAATAAAGAGAGATTTGGATCTCTCCATGTGAGAAACACTGATTACTTTGAATTCACAGATTTAAAAAATGAGATTTTTAAATGTCTGTAATCTTCTTAAATGTCAGAAAGAGTAGATTACAGGCGTGGCCTTTCCACCAAAGCCTGAGAGCCTCAAGGAAGGTGTCTTTGAGTTGCGAGTGTGGGATGGGCCAGTGGGAATGAGCACAAAGAGAAAGATCTGAGAGGTTCGCTAAGGAAGCTGTGGCCTCAGGGAACTGCCTGGAAGCAAATATATTGGAAGTCTACTGAATTTCTGAGGGAGTTTTACTGCAGAGAAAATCAGGAACTTCAGGTGACAGAGCCTGTGACTGTTCGGAAGGATTACCATGCTTTCTAACGTGTGCCAAGCACTCGTCACGTAATAGAAACCAATTTATGCATTTCGCTGTGTTAATACTTTTAATTCTCACATGGCCCTAGGTGGTAGGTTATTGTTATTCTCGTTTTATGTATGAGAAAATGGCTTATACAAAATGCTTCATAATTTAAGTCAACTACATTTTGTAAAGCAGTGAATGCAACAATCTACTGTAAGGCTGTTGTGTGAGTATCATATTTGTCAGTGGTGTAAAAGAAGGATAAAGACGGACTTAAGTATAATAGTTTATTAACACTGTCCGTGAGAGAGAGGGGTCTCTGTGTCTTGGGACGTGTGTCTTAGAAGATGAAGGCTAAGGACTGGAGTGGTGTTCCCAGGTGGAGGGAGCACTGTGAGCAGGTCACCACTGGCTTGGACAATGGTGGTTGTGGGGGAGGAGGGCGTGTGGTAGTGGAGTGTGTGTGCTTCTGTGTGCCCGTGTGTCTTCGGCTGTGGTGGCACTGCCAGATGAAATGATGCAGTCATAGTAAAGTGGCCTTTGAAGGGCTTTGAATAGGAAAGAGATAAAATCTGGTATCTTGAAAAATCATGCTAGCAGTATTACATATAAAAGGGAGGTGAGACTGAAGAGGCGGGCACCAGAGACTGCAGTGGTGTCGAGACTGAAGGAGACGAGGGTTTGACATACGGGGGCAGCAGTGGGGAGCCAAGGGAGGCTGAGTCAGCTGAGAAGGTGACTGGTGACAGCAGGGGTGCAGGGGGCGGGGACTTGCCGACCTGTGTGACTTAGATGACTTAGATGCTGCTGCCACTCAGGCAAGGAACACAGACAAGGGGCAGGTTTGGGGGGTAAAGACTGGCTTAGTTGGGGACCCTAAATAGAAGCTTAGAATGTCTCAGAATTACATTCCTAGGAAGATCTCTGGTAGAGCTGGGGATGTGAACCAGGGGCTGGGAAGAGACAGAAGTCTGAGAATTGCCAGCAGAGAGAATTGCCCATGGAGACTCTGAGGAGGAAGAGTGAAGTGAGCACAGCTGGATCCTGGAGCTGGGCAATTCCCACCTGCTGAGCATGAGAGCTGGGCAATTCCCACCTGCTGTGCATGAGAGTTGCCATTTCACCTCTTTCTAACTACCACGTGTTGGAGTTGTCTCTATAATACTTCATTCACTTACTCAGGAATGTAAATATACACTACCAGGGAAACAATCCACACTCACTGGAAAATAACAAACCACTGAGGTAACTCTCCCATTTTAGGGGTAAACTCCTTAAAGGGTGTATTTTAAAATAACATTCTGTCTGTGTTGTGTGTACAATGTGACTCTTATTTTAGTATCTAATGTTATTTACTTTCAAATAAAAGGATAAGATTGATAAAAATACAGGTTAACTTCTCCCAAAATGCTAAAATGTTTTAGCATCACAAAAATATGAACGCTACGTTCAGTTCATTTAGAGTTTCCTTGGATATCGAAGCATCTTCTTTGCTCTCCTGGGTGAGTTTTCCGCAGACGGTCAATACAGTGCTCAGTAATGGTTTTTAATTGCTTACTAACTGTCCGTTCACACCGTGCTCATTTGTTTTATGGGTGGTTCATTTGAAATCTCTGTAGCTGAGCACATGTACATTGTATACCATTTAGGAAATACAAGTCATTTATTTCTATTTGGAATAAGAGCAATTTGGACCTTGGATTCAAGTTTCTTAAGTAATTACAAATCTGTTTATCTCTCAGTAATACACAGATGTATTCTATTAGTATTATTTTATTTCTTTAATTAAAACAGCAAGAAAGGTCAAATTATTTTCTGCTTGTGATTGAAAAAGCTCAGGTTCTGGGTGGCGCCTATGGCTTAAAGGAGTAAGGCACTGGCCCCATATACTGGAGGTGGTGGGTTCAAACCCAGCCCCGGCCAAAAAAACTGGAAAAGAGGAGAGGAGAGGAGAGGAAAGGGGAGGGGAGGGGAGGGGAGGGGAGAGGAGAGGAGAGGAGAAGAGAGAAAAGAAAAGAAAAAGCTCAGGTTCTTTTCTGAGGTGCCTGCCTGCCTTGTAGGCTGTATTTATGGATATAAGTGTTGTTATGGTGACATATCGTTCAGTCTGCTTGTTCATCTTAGCTGGCCTCTATAATTTTGGCCGGCCAATGTGTGAATGGGCACCTGAATTCCTCAGGAGGGAGGGGCACGCTGTGCTATTTTCTCTGTTCTCAGAGCTGATTGGAACCTCCTGACAGTGGCTGGCGAGGCCCTTCTTCCAGGAATCATCTCCTCATTTTACAGATGAGGATGCTTTGGCTCAATATGTGGTGGCCGAGGGCCCAGGTGTCAGAGGTGAACCCAAGCCCTCATCTGCTGCTGGAAATAGAATCACACTTATCTCCCATGAAGGTTACAGATAAATATGTGGGCTTAAGCCAGAGGCTCCAAGTCTTTTTGCTTAACCTTAGCTGTGGGACGCCTCCCTATCATAGCCTCATCCACATGGCCCCTCTCTCCTACTGACATTCATTCTTAGTCTGCAGAAAACAAATGAGGATAGAGGTGCTGTGAGTATTGCAACTCCACACGTGGGAACACTGAGGCACGGGGCAGCATGGGGCTCGCCTCAGGTCACAGATCTTGGACAGGCTGAGCAATGCCCTCTGGCTCCAGGCCAGCCACCTCCCACTCCCTGCTGGCCCCTACATGCTCCTCTACAAGGCAAATCTCTTGCCCCCCAGGCTTCACGCCACTCCCTCCTTCCCAGAGTCCTCAACTCAGCAGTTAATATTTCCCTATGTCACTGGATTATATTTTCTTCTTGGTTCACGTGAGGGTAATATAATTTAAATTTCTCCTATTAATCAAAAGAAGCACCGAACACCTTGATCCCACTTTCCCCTCTAGGGCCTGGCTGTGAGAGCCAACTTTGCAGGTGCATTTTGCCTCTGCAGAGACAGGCTGTCTAGAGACAGCTGTGCACCTGTGCTAGGGCTGAGCCCGGGATTGGATGCACAGACATGGGGAAAGACACAGACGGAGCCCCTGGGAGCTGTGGATCCTGGGAGTGTGTGATGGAAGGAAAACGTAAGCACTGTAGTAAATATTATTTCCACAACACACAAGAAGTGCCACATTGCTCTATGTCACATTAAATTTGGCTCTGAGACACTTAACCACATGGTAGAAAGGTAACTCATATCAGTTACCATTCGATATGATAGTGACATAATATGGGGGTGAATTTAGTCTTAGAAATTGATAAAATAATTTAAAAATTTGTTTGGGGGTGGTGCCTGTGGCTCAAGGAGTAGGGCACTGGACCCATATACCAGGAGTGGTGGGTTCAAGCCCTGCCCTGGCCAAAACTGAAAGAAAAAAAAAAAAATTGGAAGAGCAAAGACTTCCCCTACCTGACTTCATGAAGTTAATCAAGGGAGTATAGAACTGGTAAAAGGACAGATTCTTGAAAAAGACAGAGTCCAGAAATAAATTCACTCATCATGGCCAAAGATTTTTGAAAGGTGCCAAGGCAATCTCATGAAGATAGGAAAATAACTTCAGCTAATGCTACTAGAACTTCTATCTACGCAGAAGTGGGAAGGCTGCTGGTTCAGGGCCTGTGCTGCCGTGACAGTCAGAGGGGAGCTTGTACTTACCACTTGCCCCAGAACGATGACACCATGAAAGGGAAGCCCGGTGGGGCAGCCTCATGAGCGGGGTCGGCAAACATCTCTTAGGAGGCTGCAGAAAACAAGCAACAGAGGGCTGTTAATGCAACATGCTAGTTCAGATTGGACCCTGAAAAGGTGGCAGGACATTAGAATAAACATTGTAAAAATCAATTTAAATCTGGTACTTCAGTTAGTAGAGGTGGTCCAATGTTAATTCCATAGTTTTAACAAACGTGACCTTGGGTATGTAAGATACTAATTTAGGAAATCTGGGTGAAAGTAGAGGAATTCTCTGTAGTGTTTCTGTAACTTTCCAGTAAATTTAAAATTATTCCAAAATAAAAAAGTAAGACAACACCGAGGGCACATATTCATTTAAATGACAAGAAGCCCAAAGCTAAGTAGCTCCATGGTTAACAATGGCTCAATCTATGGTGCATATTTTTATCTATAATAAAAAAAAAAAACAAAAACAAAAAAAACAATGGCTCAAAAATGTCATCAGCATCCAAGTTCTTTCCACATTGCTGCCAACCCAATATTTTGGTTTCATATTCAGGTTTATTCCTTTAAGGTAAATTGGCCAAAGAAAAGAGGCCAAGAAATGGCCTCTTTCATGTGATTTCTCTCTTTTTTTTTTTTTTTTTTTTTTTTTAAGAGGAGAAACTTACCCAGCAACTATCTTCAGAGCTCCCCCAGATTATAGGGGGCAGAATCCAACAGACGCCCACACTCTAGCCAGAGAGCAAGGGCCACAGTCCCAACCAGCAGGAGGACACCCTTGCTGGGATAGTTGGAGAAGGGTTAGTTTGCAGTGAAATATTTGGGTGCCCCCAAAGCTAGGGCAGTGAGCCTGGGCTGCAGAGTTTCACAGCCCTAAAACTCCTCCACGCTCTGCCTGCAGGCCCCTTCTTCCCTTGACCTCGAGCAACCACTGACCATTCTTCTGTCTTTGTTGTGTGTCCTTTTCCAGAAAGGCATAGAATGGGAATCATAATGCTTTGTGACCTTTTCAGATTTGCTTTTTTTCAGTTAATAACATGCACTTAAGTTTCCTCCTCATCTTTACATAGGTCCACAGCTCATTTCTTTTTACTGTGGGAAAATATTCCGTGGTCTGACTGTGCCACAGTTTGTCCGTTCCCCCACCGAAGTGCGTCTAGGAGCTTCTAAGGCTTGTCAACTACAAACAAGGCTGCTGTGAATGTTGTGTGCAGCTTTTTGTGTGGACATAGGAGTTCAACTTTCTTGGGTAAATACAAGGAGTTCCACTGAATCATACGGAGACAGTGCGCCTGGTTTTGTAAGGGACTGCCATGCACTGTGTGTACCCACCAGCGCTGAGTGAGTGGTCTTGCTGGGCCGTGTCCTCCCTGGCTCTAGAAATCAGTCTTTTGCATTTGGCCATTCTAGGAGGTCTGCAGTGATGATTGGTCACTGTTTCCAGTCTGGGCCTCTCTAAGGACATGAGGTACTGAGCACCTTTTCATATGCTTATTTGCGGGTCATCCAGAGGCATCTGTTCAGATACCTTGCCCATTTTTAAAAGATTTACCCTTCACCTTTGGGCCCTGTATCCTTAAAAAAGGTTAGAGGCAGTTAAATCAGGTCAAGGTCTGATATCACCGGCTCATTAACCAAGAATCTAACTATTATTCTTCACTGCCCTCCATAGCACCAATGACAGGTAAGATTCCCAAAACTGGGACAACCTAAGACAGGATATGGAGAGGCTGCACGGTGGACTACACTCATAGTACCCAAAGACGGGTAAGATCACTCTGCGTTCAGTCAACCTAAGACGGGGACCAAACCATTGATGTTTGTATTCCCATGACGGGTAAGACTGAAACTGCAAGAGCAGGCAACCTAAGACAGGGGCTATGTTTTTCCGCCATACAAAAAACAAAAGAGGGAATTGTTGGGCCCTGCCATGAGCCTGAGGCCTAGTGCAACTTCCCGAGCCTGACTAGAAGTAGATCCATCGAGCTACTTCCACGTAGCAACGACTCAGCAAGGCCCGGCCTGAAACTGCCTCTACCTAGATACAGCCAATGTGGTACCACGCCACTGGCCCAACCCTGTCATGCACCTCTTCCTCCGCCTTCTTTCCCCACCCCTTCTCCACAGTATAAAAAAAAATAAATTAATTAATTAAAAAATAAAAAATAAAAAATAAAAATAAAGTAAAATAAGGAAACATTGGCTTGGCACCCGTAGCCCAGGGGTTAGGGCACCAGCCACATACACCGGAGCTGTAGGGCTCAAACCCAGCCTGGGCCCGCTAAACAACAATGACAACAACAGCAAAAAAATAGCCAGTCATTGTGGCGAGCACCTGCAGTCCCAGCTACTTGGGAGGCTGAGGCAAGAGAATCACTTGAGCCCAAGAGTTTGAGGAGGTTGTGAGCTGTGAGCTGTGAGCTGTCATGCCACAGCTCTCTACCGAGGGCAACATAGTGAGACTCTGTCTCAAAAAAAAAAAAGCAAACGTGCATTTGTGCATTCAAGTGTGTAGCAAAGTGTGTTCCATGTCATGAAAGAAATTAGTCCAGGACACAGTTGTAATGTAAAGTTGACAACCATCTCAGAAAAGGGGCTGCAGAAAAAGTGAATGGTTGCTAAGCAGACATGGCAGGGTGGTGAGATTGGCAGGGTCCCCCAGGCAGAAGTCACAACAGGAACAAAGGTAAAGAGGTCTGAGTTGGTTTAGTCCAATATTTCTTAGACAGGTATAGTATTTAGACTTCTTATAATGGAATAAACTTCCCTTATACCCTAGAATCAATCTAGGTTGTGTGTGTAGAAACATAAAACCAAATATAAACCATAATGTTTATAGTTATTATATAAAATTAAAAAGTACAAAATTAATATCATTCAACTAATATCAATTTAATACTATGTTTTTTTGTTTGTTTGTTTTCAAATTATGTCACCCTCGGTTGAGTGCCATGGTGTCAGAGCTCACAGCAATTTCAAACTCTTGGGCTCAAGTGATTCTCTTGCCTCAGCCTCCCAAGTAGCTGGGACTGTTGGTGCCCCCCACAACAGCCGGCTATTTTTTTGTTATTGTTGTCATTGTTGTTTAGCAGGTCTTGGCTTGGTTTGAACCTTCCAGCTCCAGTGCAGGCGGGTTCAGTGGTTAGGCCATAGCTCTAACCACTGAGCTAATGGTGCTGAGCCAATATGTGTAATTTTTTTGTTGAAAAAATGTTGTCTTGGTTGCTATGAGTCTTTTGAAATTGACATGCCTATACTACTTGATTCTTTCATTGCTGCTTTTTACTAGGACCACTGCCAGATATTTTTATATTTTTAGACACAGGGTCTTGCTGTGTCACTAAGGCTGGAGTGCAGTGGCACAATCATAGCTCACTATAACCTCAAAGTCGGGCTCATGTGATTCTTCTGCCCCAGCCATCCAAGTGGTTAAAACTGGAGGTGCACACCACCATGCTCAGCTCATTTTTTCTAGAAATGGAGTCTTGCTATGTTGCCCAGGCTAGTCTTGAACTCCTGGCTTTAAGTAACCTTCCCTCCTCGGCCTCCCACAGTGCTGGGATTACAGGCAGTGAGCCGCTGGGCCCAGCCAGATCTTTATGTATAGAAGTAGCTGTGACATCATTTGGTCTTCATTTATAATGACTGTGTTATTTAAAATACAGTCTGCCTCTTCTTCATTCATTAGTCCATGACAGTGATACATTTTCAGGATTCCCCTGGGAAATTGCCATCATTCTAGCCCCTCTCTGCTCAGTATGTGTGCAGCGAACAGCAGCCTTGCCGTCACTGGGAGCTGGTGAGCAATGCCTTGGGTTACACAGGACTTATAGGGTTGGTCTCTCAGTGAAATTTCCACACACGCGGTTTGAAAAACACAGATGGAGATGATTCAAAATATCTATTGTTTTTAAAATAGAAAAGTTCTCATCCAGACCTCTCGAACTCTTAAGATCTTTCTCACTAGCCTATTAGGAGAATTTAAAGAAATTCGACCTGATTAAAGTATAATTCCAGCTGCAAAAGATAAGGCCATCAATAAGGTTGGAGCGATAAGGAGGACTAGCTTAGTACCCTGAAGAGTTTGGACTCTATCCGCTAATCAGTGAGGAGCTACAGAAGGATTGGAAGCCCCGCAGAGAATGATGAGATTTGCTTTTTTGGAAAGATCATTCTGGCTGTAGTCATGGACTAGAGAACTGCTGACTGGAGCCGGGGAGACAAGCTAGGGGCTTATTTTAATTGCCCAGGGCTGACCTCGAGAGGATGGGTGGACCCTGGAGATGGTTTGGTGACTGATCTCATGGCAAGTTTCTTTCGTAGCCAACTAAGGTGGGAGATGTAATCTGAAGAGCAGGTTTAGGAAAAAGAATGAAGTATAGCAAAGTGTCCAGGTGGAGCTTGTGGTGTCTTTGAAATGTCCATTGTAGAGATGTCCAGCAAGCATCTGCTACCAAGATCTGCCTGGAGATACAGATTTTGAAGTAGGGAAGCAACTGCAAAAAGGATCAGTAGGGAATACGTTTTGGAGAATATGTGGAATTTTAAATTGCTGCCTTACCTTGACATATAATCTACACAGTTAAATGGGCTCCTAATGTTTGTAAAATGCCTACTTTGGTTTTATACTTTTGATAATATTAAAATTATATATGATACTTCTGTCAAGGAGTAGGGTGCCGGCCTCATATACCAAGGGTGGCAGGTTCAAAGCCAGCCCCAGCGAAATAAATAAATAAATAAATAAATAAATAAATAAATAAATAAAATTATATATGATACTTCTGATATTGTTAAAATTAAGGAACCTCCTATGCTAAGAAGAGTAATCATATTGTTTCTTATTTTTGGAGATATCCTAACAGAGCTTAGAAGAGAATGGTGATTTTTTTTTTCTTCTTTGAGAGGAAAATATTTTAACATTAGATAACACTTTCTCCTTCTTCAGAAAAGGCTAGTCAGTAGTGGTCTTCTTTTTGGAATGTAACTCCCCAGCCACTTCTTACTATCTGGAATGGCAAAAAGAAATTATTATCAGAAAAAAGTCTCATTAGGCATGTGAATGTTTTCTTTTCTTTCTTCTTTTTTTTGAGACAGAGTTTCACTTTGTCACCCTCGGTAGAGTGCTGTGACATCATAGCTCATAGCAACCTCTGACTCTTGGCCTCAAGCTATCCTCTTGCCTCAGCCTCCCAAGTAGAGGGGACTATAGGTGCCTACCACAACACCTGGCTATTTTTAGAGATGAGTCTCACTCCTCACTCTAGCTCAGGCTGGTCTTGAACTTGTGAGCTCAGACAATCCACCCGCCTCGGCCTCCCAGAGTGCTAGGATTACAGCCTGAGCCATTGTGCCCTGCCTATGTATACAGTTTTCAAGAAAGAAACAGGATAGTCCTTCACTTTTCCAATTGAGCTGTCACCAGTCACACGGGGTCCACACATGTGGGGAGATGGAGGGATAACCTGGAAGTCTCTACTCTCTCTTCTTCCTGTCCAATAAACTCATTCGATATTTTTATTCCTGCGTCTTTCCCTCTTCAGCTGCCTGTACTCCCAGCATGAAAGGGAAAGTCAGATCATCATTTATGTTTAAGCAACCTGTAAGATAAGATCCCAACATCCCTATTTCATGGTAAACTGACCTTAAAACTTAATCCCAGGGAGTCACTGTGGTAACAAAGGTTCTCCCTTCCCTGTCCTAACCAAGTTTCCCTCCCGAGGGAAGGAACTGGGTCTGAAGAAGAAACCCCATCTATATCCGCCACGCCTACCCTGTCTCATCCTAGCTGCGTGTATTGAATCCAGAGGCATACAATAAAAGCAGTTTAAAAAAATACTATTTTAATAGTAACCATTATTGAAATTTAAAAAAAGATATTCTAAAAGTCATTTCTGTGGACAAAGACTATCTTCAAGTGACCCTGAATTCTGAGAGTGAAGGCAAGACCATCAGGTACATAAATAATGTAATGAGAGGGTGGTGTCACCATGGTCAGCTCCCTGGGAGAGGCCCTGGCCTCAGGCTGGCTGGCCCTGGTGCTTGCATCTAGCCCAGCCTCTGCCACCATTCTACCTACTATCTTTCCAGAACTTGGGGAATCTCTAACTTATATCCTCTACTTCCCTTTTTAAAGACTGCTCGTCCGTCTTAATGTCTACCAAGAATTGTTCTAGGTCAGCTATTCTCACACTTTAGCCCACACCAAGCTCCCCAGGAAGGCTTGTGAAAACTGCTGGGCCCTACCTGCTGGTCTTGATTCTGTAGGCGGAGGATAAAGACCAAGATGTAGTCATTCTAACCAGTTCCCAGGTGATGCTGATGCTATTTATCTTAAGGTCCCCAGTATTTTATTCATAAATTTATTCCAAAAATACTGACTGACCACTCACTGCCATTTGGCACGGCATTCTCTTTCTCTAGTCCTCACCGAGAAGCTGCCCTTGACAAACTCAGGGACCATTTAGGAATAGTTGTACTCAACACAGTCTTCCTTCACTAATTTGATGAGCAAACATTTTCTTTAGGAGAATATCAAGGAAAACCTCATGCTAATCTAAACTCCATTATTCTAAAGTCTCAATTAGTGAAATGATAATTAGTGAGTTAGGTTTTTTTGCCCTCCAACATAGAATTTTGTAGTGATATAAGGCATTGATTAAGAGTGCATCTGGGCAGGGCACGGTGGCTCATGCCTGCAATCCTAGCACTCTGGGAGGTTGAGGATTGCCCAAGCTCAGAATCTCAAGACCAGCTGAGCAAGAGTCAGACCCAGTCTCTAAAAATAGCTGGGCCTTGTGGTGGGTACCTGTAGTCTCAGCCACTTGGGAGGCTGAGGCAAGAGAATCACTTAAGCCTAAGAGTTTGAGATTACTGTGAGCTGTGAAGCCACAGCACTCTAGAGAGGGCAAAGTGAAACTCTGAAAAAAGAAAAAAAAAAAGAGTGTGTTTGAAATCTAGATCCAGTTTTTTCTTTAAAGATATAGAAGTCATTTGTTGAACAATGGGCTACACATATTTGATGATATTTATCGTATGTTAATTTTCTTTAAGTTTTAGTTGTGTTGGATAATTTCCTTATTCTCTGATGATTCACTTTACAAAATTTAGGGATGATGTGTCAAAATAAGATTTTCTTTAAATGTTTCATAGAAATGATATACGCATATATATAATAAGGAACAAGGAAATAAATATGGCAAAATGTTGACATTTATTGAATCCAGTGGGCAGCATGTTGGAAAAAGCAGATTTAAAAGAAATACAATGATTCACTAAATATTCATCTTTCTTACCAACATGATTCTCACTGTATGGTAAATGTTGTTCTACTGGATAATATAATGTAATACAATTCAGAGCACTTCACACATCTTTAACATATTCTTTGAAAGATTGTGAAAAATTAGAGGGGGGAATATGCCACAGCATTAGGTAGAATTGACAGTGAGCTATTAAACCAAAGCTGAATCTTGGTAGTCTACTTCTTTCTCACAATAAAAGTTTAATAAAGTGGCAGTTGCGAAAATATCCACTAACAAGTGTAAAAATAAGATTGCTACCCTTCTGAAAAAATTAATTTGTTATTATACATAATTTTGTAAAATCTGACACATTTTATAAAATTCTCATATTCTATTATCAGATAAAATTCATACTGACAGGATGTAAGTTAAAGCACCACGTAAGAGGCGGCACCTGTGGTTCAAGGAATAGGGCGCCAGCCCCATATACTGGAGGTGGCAGGTTCAAACCTGGCCCCAGCCAAAAACAACAACAACAACAAAAAAAATGGATCACTCTCTCCTCTAGATAAGAGCTTAATAAAATATAAATATCCCCATCTTAAAAAAAAAAAATAAAGTCCCCTGTAAGGAATAATGCTGTGCATTTTACTTCATTTCTTATAAAGAAAATGATCACTGTGACTACTAGTTGCAGAGATTCTCTTTCAAAATTTTTCTTTCCCATCTGAAATGTGCCAACCGTGGAGACTGGGTCTGCTCTTTTTCAGCGATCCCTCTTATCACATTCGTTAGCGTGCCTCCCTCTGGTTGAGTTACGACTTCTCCTTGCTGAGTGCTGAGCCATGTATTTGAGCTCGTTTCCTTTGGCTCCTTCTGGTCTAGTTACTTTCCTCATCACGTCTTTCACTGCCTTCTCCAGGGCCTGCTAGAGTGCCTGGATGGCCGCAGTGCCAGTGAAGACACGCTCAGCCCCTGGAAGCACAGACAATGAAGGAGCAACGCTCCTCCCTTCATGCTCAGTAGAACTCTAGCAACACGCAGAGACCTCTGCTCCAAATGTGGAACGGCTCCCTCTGTCTCTCCACACGTCTGCTCAGGCACCTCTATCAGAGAGGCCAAGGAATGATTTTTTAGAAGATTATAAGACACTCCTGCATTCAAAGCAACATTCGTTAGGCATCTTCCATGGGCTGATAGTATGCAAAGGACAAGAGAAACAAAGACAAGATAGGATTTAAAAGCTTAGAGTCTAGGGATGTTGGTGTGGATGTGGAGGAAAGGGCACACTTCTACACTGCTGGTGGGAATGCCCACTAATGCATTCCTTCTGGAAGGATGTTTGGAGAATACTTAGAGATCTAAAAATAGACCTGCCATTGGATCCTATAATTCCTTTACCAGGTTACCCAGAAGACCAAAAGTCACAATATAACAAAGACATGTATATCAGAATGTTTATTGCAGCCCAATTTATAATTGCTAAGTCAGAGAAGAAGCCCAAGTGTCCATTGACTCACAAATGAACTAGCAAAGTGTGGTACATGTATACCATGGAATACTATGTAGCCTTAAAGAAAGATGAAGACTTTACCTCTTTCATGTTTACATGGATGGAGCTGGAACATATTCTTCTTAGCAAAGTATCTCAGTAATGGAAGAAAAAGTATCCAATTTACTCAGCCCTACTATGAAGCTAAATTATAGCTTTCACATGAAGGCTATAACCCAACTATAGCACAAGACTATGGGGAAAGGGCCAAGGAGGGGGATGGGCGGGGGTCGGTTTTGGTACCGGGAGGGTAAGGGGGGGGGCCACATCTATGGTGCATCTTAGAATGGGTACAGGGGATTGCACTAGTGTACACAGCTATGATTTAACAGTAAAAAAAAATTTAAAAAAAAAAAGCAAAATGTTTGTTTTTCAGAGAGCTTGGAAAATCCTTCATATATTGGTCCAGTTATATGTATTCTTATTTTATGCATTTTCTTGGCAAATTGAGAGCTTGTGTAGAACCTATTAGTATAGATGTGATAGCCTGAATCACGTGTCTGTGCTTGCAAAATTTG
>CAUYPK010029933.1:0-20044 GCA_963574355.1 Loris lydekkerianus
CCTGCAGAAGACAGGCTGTTCTGAGTTCAAATGTCTTTGCTGCTGGAGGTGTGTATTCGATTACCTCTCTGAGTAGGCCCTGACCTGGAAGCTTTCTGGGTTTGTGAGCAGTGTCATGCAAATCTTTTACTCATGGGTGGCCTCCTCTGGTTGCCCAGGGAGACAGGGGGTGTGGCTTCAGAATATCTAGAAGTGAGCCATTTTGTTGTTAAAAAAACAAAACAAAACAAAACAAAGAAATGGCTATCGATCCACCTCCAGGAACTGCCGCTCTGGTGTGGGCACCTAGCTGACCCTTCTCTGACCAGCCTCAGTTTATGCTCTGTCTGCACTCCTCCAGAGATCCGGGCTCCTAGGGGACAGGCCTCCAGATCTGAGAGTGGGGGCGAAGGAGAGTGTTCCGAGCCCAGAGCTGCAGCTCACACAGTTTTATGCCTGGCCGCACCACTGCCAGAAGACAGCCGCTGATCCGCGTCTCTGGGAACCGCAGCTCTGGAGCAGTTCCCTTCTAGCCAACCGTCGTCTCCTCACTTCAGCGCCCCAGAGACAGCGTAGTTCAGTCACTGAGCACCCCACAAGAGGTTACCCAACAATCCGGACTTCTGGAGGTCAGGCCCCCAGATCCCCGAGTGGAAGTGGGAGGGAGTGCTGGGAGCTCAGCACTTGAAATGCTCACTCAGTTTTATGCCTGGCCGTATTGCTGCCCATGCTGCTGCACCATGCTGCAGGGAAGTGCCGCTGAGACATAGCTCCCCCTTAGCCAGGTGCCCTCTCCTTGCTCATGTGCCTCAGTGCCATCACTGTCCAGTCACAGCTCAGGGACTGTCCGCCCCCCTGGAGGAATCACCCAAGAATCCTAACTCCTGGGGGACAGACCCCCAGATCCCTGAGTGAGAGTGGGGAGGGAGCGCTGGGAGCTTAGCACTTCAAATGGGAAAGCTACAGTTTCACTTAGTTTTATGCCTGGCCATATTGCTGCTCAAAGAGAGCTGGTGCACCCCGCTGCAGGGAAGTGTCGCAGGGAAGTGCCGCTGTGGCAAGACTCTCCCTCAGCCACGTGCTCCTCACTCGCATGCCTCAGAGTCAGAGCTGGTCGGTTGCAACTCAGGCTCTGTCCACACCCCTCCCCTCGATAAATTACCCAAGAATCCGAACTCCTGGGGGACAGACCTCCAGACCTCCATGTGAGTGGAGGGGAGTGCTGGATTGCCGGGAAAGATATTTAAAGTTTTATACAGTTTTATGCCTGGCCTGGGAGCACCTGGCACCCTAGTAGGGGAGGTAGGTCCAGTTTTTAGAAGGTCACTCCCGTGAAGTGAAGTGGGAGGGCCTTTAATTTCTGCCCTTTTATTTATGGGGCTCTTAAGCTGGTCTCATGGGGGAGGGGGGACTCCCATCCACTTGGTGGTGGATTTTGTACCTTTTGTTTGCATCCTTGTGGTCTCAGCTCATCTCAGTGGTGTTGATGTGCGTTCTTCAACCTTCTCTCTTGGTACAGCTCGAATCCTCCAGGTTACTTACTAAATTTCCGTCCCTTAACACTTCTTCTGGACGGGAGCCTCTGTGGAAAGCTGGCTGCAGTCCGCCATCTTGTCTCCTCCCCTCCAAGTTTGGCTTTTGGACCAGAAACAAACTTCTGTCTAGCCACTGATGTTTAAAATCACTGTCTTAGTAGATTATAACACTATACGCTATATAATAATTTAGCACTATATACTATGTAATAATGTATAACATGGAAAAGATAAGAGAGGATACAAGGAAAGTATATCTGGAGATATTATAGTTAAGGTGGGTGTAGGCTTGGTGCCTGTAACACAGTGGTTATGGCGCCAACCACATACACCAAGACTGACAGGTTTGAACCCAGCCTGCGTCAGATAAATGACAATGACAACAGCAACAACAAAAAATAAAATAGCTGGGCATTGTGGCAGGTGCCTGTAATCCCAGCTACTTGGGAGGCTGAAGCAAGAGAATCGCTTAAGCCCAAGAGTTTGAAGTTGCTGTGAGCTGTGTGACACCATGGCACTCTACCAAGGGTGACATAATGAGACTCTGTGAAGAAAAAATAAAAAAATGATGTGTGGGGAAGAGATATTCAGAGAGAAGCTTTTGAAGATAGTTCAAGGGATTCTCCACCTATTTCACAATTTCTTTCAAGGACCAGCCCTACTGTTTGCAGAAGAATTTGTCTGACAGAATACACTGATGTGACATTGTGATTCCTTTATATATTTGCATTTGCAGGGTTTATACTCACAGACTCCTTTCTTCTTCTTAATATATATCCACATCTACTTAGCTGTCCCAGAGGGAAATACATAGTCCTAATTACTGCCTCAAGTCTGAAGGGCAAGTTGTGGTTGCCTGAAAGGCATTGCATTAAAATATTTTCTTCAGAAAGTATACTTTCTTCATAAAAAGTAAAATTCTTTTTAAATGATATATACATGTACCAGGATTTCTTTAAATACTAAAAATTAAAGACTGGTGGAAAGAAATGTGAACAATGACACATAACAATTCCAAAAACCATTCTAGTTAGCTTTTATGTACACTGGCTAATCTAGCTTTTGTGTTTTCACAGAATGGAGGAAATAGGGATAAGCTATAATAAGTACAGTAGCATCACTATGTCATTCACTTATTGATAAATTAATATTTTTATTCAGCATCAAAAAGTCATCAAATGAACTAGATCCTAAGGAAAGAGCAAAAACTGACAACATATAATCTCTCTTTTGAGATATTTATAGTTTGGTATAGTAACTACAGCATAATCTGAAATAAATATCACAGAGATGAAATGTGGCACATGTCAAAGGGGGAATGGATAAGTGCTCTGGGAGGTCACTACTGAGAGCTGTCCTGCCCCTCTGATTTTAACAGCACTTGGTTCTTATTATAATTTTTATCCACAACTAAGGTTTTTGGGTCTTGAATACATAGCACTTGGTTCAGCTCTCTTGAGTTACATCCATTTTTCTAACACTGAAAAAGAAAAAACAGCTCTTTTTTTAATTTCAGAAGGAATAAGCACCACGTTGGAACAGCCAAGCCATCACTTATGGTGACTTTTGAAATGAATAAGCCATGAATACTTCTCTTGAGCTATTATAACCATTAGGAACTTCCAACAAACAAAAATCCAAATCAATAACCTCACAGAGAAATAATGTCTTGTTTCTTCTTTCCAGAGGAGACTGCATAAAACACTTCTCTTGAATCTGCTCTAACCCGTCATATACCATTGTTTATGATGCTCACAATTAACGAGGCAATAGCACAGTCAGAGACTCATCAGCCCCACCTCCCAGCGCACTCAGCTTCCACGTGCATGATGAGTAATAGCTCAGACAGGCATTGCTTAATACCAGTAATCAATTTTAGTCTGATGCAGTTCTCAAAATGCATTCTTCTTTTCCAATAAATGATAAATTATAAGGCTATTGTCTGGCAAAAAGAGAGTCGTTTTTCCCCAGCTAAAGATTTATTTCCCAGCCAATCTGTTTAAGAATCCTTGAATGTCACTTTTATCTGTTTCCAATCCTCTAAACAAGTATCTGCCAATCACTCGGACGTGTGAAATGCAGCACTAGAGTATATAGTTATTGAATGGTAAATGTGGCCATCGGAATTGAAGAGACAGTCTGTCTAAAGCCAAAGGGGTAGCTTTGGGGGAGGGAATAGAAGGGGAGAAAAAAGAATGAATAGGGACAATTTACACACATCAGACACAATGCAGCAGAAAATTCCAAAAATAGTAAAACTAAATCAAATCGAACTAAAAAATAGAAGATCATAATTTTTAAAATGATGCTAAAGTCTCTGAATTTTCCTTGGGAAAGGATTTTCTAAGTAATAAAAAAACGTAAACTAGATAGTAAAGAGGCTATTTCTTTAGAGATAGGGTCTTGCTCTCGCACTTGGGGCTAGTGCACATGGTGTCGTCACAGCTCACAGCAACCTCAAACTCCGGGTCTCAAGTGATCCTCCTGCCTCAGCCTCCCAAGGAGCGGGGACTACATGTCCACACCATCATGCCTAGCTGATTTTTTAAAAGAAGAGGGTATTTAATCTACATCTAAAAACAAGTTGCATCTTCTGGTAATGTCTATTTTAAAAGCAAAGAAATGATCTTACTTGATAATTCTTTTTGTTCCTACCCTATGTGACAGAATTGAAATGTTGCATAATTGAGGCTTCTCAATATAAAATTGTTTTGGATTAGTGAAGTTGTCTATTAATTTGATTAGGACTAATATACTTATCATTATTATTTCATAGTTTTATGATATTATTTCATAGTTTTACGATATTACTTTGGTCAGCACCGTGCTGATGATGAGTAACAATACAGGTGAAGAAAGGACTTCAGGGTCATTATAGGATTAGGTCTTTGGTCACAGATGGGTGGCTGGACTTTAGTGTCAGCTTAATCCCCTCCTTACTCAAGGTTGCATGAGCCCTGAAGGGTCACAGGTTACAGTAGAGGACTTGAAATTGTCACCTCACTCAAATTTCAGTTTTACTGCCTTCATTTTCCTAATGCCTTTCTGACTATTAGGGGTTTCTCTTCCCCTACCTCTCCCATTTAGTCATTTTCTTCAGGGCTCTTTTCCCTTCTTGTTCCACATTTTCTCCCTGGGTGATGGCATCATTTCCATTGTTGCAGGGAACCAAATGTTGCTATTGATCTTCTGATGACTCTTAAATCTATACTTCTGATTTAATCTGGCTGCTGAGCCTCGGATTGTATTTATAACGAGACATTTCTACCTGGGTGTGTTCCACAGGCACCTCCAAATCAGCTCTGTGTGCTTCCAAACTTACTCCTCCTTCATCCCTTAGACTCAGTTGTTTCAGTTGAGCCTCATCCCATTTCTTACCATTCTCTCACTAAGGCATACCAAATACATCTCCAAAATATCCCCCATCCCTCTCTTTGCTTTTCGTTATCCAGCCATTCTCATCATTTGAACTGTGGGCTCTGTATATGCCTTTGCAATCTCCTTACAAGCTGATCCCAACTAATCCTTCCAGTCTTCTAGCTCACCCATCACTCTACCACATACCTCATGTTTCGGGCACATCAGAGAACTCATTCTTTCTTCAATACACCATCTGCTTCTATACCTGTTTTCATTATTTTCCTGCTCCCTGGAACGCCCTTTTGACTTGTTCACTATGCAAATTATGTCAAGATTAAGACCACGTGCTTTGGAGTCAGAGTCAGATCTCTTTTGTCCACTTTTTTTACAAGGTGATATTTCACAAATTGTTTTAACTTTATGCCTGTGTTTTCTTATCTGCAAAATGGGAATAAACCACATAGAATTTCTATTATTGTTAAACAAGATAAAAATATAAAATGTCTGTATCATGGTACTTAGTAAGGATTTGATACATAGTTGCTAAAGACGTTCTTATTATCATATCATTCTTTAAGGCCCAGCTCACATGTCACTTTCCATGAAGCATTTTCTGTACTCTCCTAGGAAAACGAATCATGCTTTCTGCTAGTCCTTACAGCCATCGTTTTATACTTCTACAAGATTACTTAATGGATACTTTTACTTGTGTGTTAGCTTAGATTTAAGATCCTTGAGAACGAGAACCACTTAACCTTGCAAACTTCAACACCTAGCCAGGTCTAACATCAACAGGTTTTACAACATGCTTATTGTTAAAAAGAGCAAAAGAATTAAAAGAACCCACCACCTCTGGCATATGGGGCCAGAAGCTTACTCCTTTGAGCCATGGAAGCAACCCAAGACAATATTTTAATACATTAGGAATTTTCAGGTGAGTTCAAGGTAAATCAAGCACACATTAAATGATCATTAAAAATAGTCATCATGAGAGGGATATGACCAGATGTTGAATCTGTCATGGAGCTATGATTTAATTAAAGAAAACCTCAAAGAGGATTGCAAAAGCTAAGAATGATTTTGTAACTGACATAGGTTTGAGGTTGCCCTTGATCCAACAAAAATGTGAACATCACCTTTGGGCACAGTCCATGTTTTTTTATTTTCTTAAATATAACAGTTTGATGTTGATTTCTTTTTTAAACACAAGGCATCATGTTCATTTCAACAACAAAGAACAGTCAATATTTATTACTAATAATTCAGAAAAACAGAGTTCAAAAATGCAACTAAATTGGACCACATGAGTCTATGAACACAGCCAAGTTAGAAGTAGACCGCCTGATATTGGAGGTGACCTTCCCTGGGTATGTGACCATGGGGTCCTTTTCATGTTTGTCAGTCTCTCAATACTTCAATTTTCTCTTCTGTGTAACAGAGAGAATAACAACACCTACCCCACAGGTTTATCTTGAGGATTATAAGAGACAGTATCTGTAAAGTACTCAGCATAGCACGTGGCCCACACAGAACACGTGTGATCTCTTCTCCCCAGCTTCCTCCTCTTCCTCCTCCTCTTTCTTCTTCCAAGTGTATCAAGTAAGTAACATGTCATCATCATTTCTTTATTTTGGTGTAAACTAAAATGCAAATTTATTACCTACAAAAAAACTTTCACCCATAATCATATTGCATCTGTGATCTAAGTCCCTGGTTTTTGCAGCAGTAACTTTGCTGCAAAATTTGTAACTACTTTCTGGGGGAGAAATTAAAAAAAAAAAAAAAAAAAAGATTCACAGTTGAATTAGTAGAAAAATTGTCCTTCTTGTCCTGCCCACAACCACCCAGCAATTTCTGAACAGCCCAGTAGAATTGTCACTTTGTCACACTGAAGAAGATACCAATACCTCACAGTCTCAAAATTTCACCGAAATGAAACAGACCAGGAAACATTTTGTACTTAGCAAAATTCCTCTCAGGGAGAGTTAATGGTAGGTGTTCCAGTAGAAAGGTAGTGGTGGTGACAGAGGCAAGGAGAGGGGTAAAGCACGGGGTTCTCCCAGCCCGTGTTTGAGTAGCCATAGACACCTGCTACATCATCTAATACCATGTGTAGGTAGGTGGCCTTTGTAGGTAAGACTTAATTTTTTTTTTTTTTCTGAATGGGGAACACGAGTCTGTGGCCAGAGTTAAATTATTTCAGATTAATGCTTTTCAAACTTCAGCATACACCAGAATCTCCTGGAAGCCTTGTTAAAACACATTGCTGGCCTCACTCCCAGAGTTTCAGACTCACGAGGTCTGACATGAAGCTTGGGAATCTGAATTTCTAACAACTTTTTCATGTGAAGCTGATATTGTTGATGACTGACACCATGATTTGAAAACCATTGCTCTAAGCCAGAGGGAAGAGGTTAATCATAGTTACCAACAATGCTACTTTCCTACTCCTCCTTCCTAAAAATGTATATATATTTTAAAAGATAATCATTTGAAGGATGACATATTATGAGAATGCTTGGTAGTTTTAATTATAAATTGGCTCCAAGTACCTAAATGCCTTGATCTAGCCAGACAAATAAACAATCAAGCCAGCATTGTTGTCTCTTTGTCACCCTGTATTTTTACTGTAATGTTGATCATATAAAATGGCTATCTTCACATTACCAGGAAAAGAAAAGGGATTTAGGCACAACAAAAGAAAACATTTGACAAAAAATATTCCTTTTAAAATTTGTATTGTAGTAAGATATAAAATCAGATTTTATCTGTTTTAAAGGTTGAATTTCTGAGAATATTCCATCACATTTCCCAACACAAATGTTTCGGTTTGAGTGTTACAGCTCTTAGAATTTGTCTAGATGAACAAATTTTGTCTACATGAAGCCTTCCACCCCCAGCCAAAAAAAAAAAAAAAAAAAAAAAAAAGTCATCTAATTTAGAGTGAAGTTAAAAGATAATTGGCCAGGCTACTCTTTGGTCTTTATTTCTTTCAAAGTAAACTTCAGGCTACCTCAATAATAATTTGATTCTGCTATCTTTTCAAGTTTCTCATTTTCTGCAAACTTTGAATTATTCAACAGCCTCAGCTGTATTTTACTTAACTCTCAAGATCCTACAAAGGCCTAACACATAGTAAGTGCTTGACACATTTTTTGACAAATGAAGGAAATGTGGATGATAATTTTATAAATTTTTTTATTAATTTTAAATCATAGCTGTGTACATTAATGAGATCATGGGGCATCATACATTGGTTTTATAAACAGTTTGACACATTTTTCATCACACTGGTTAACATAGCCTTCCTGGTATTTTCTTAATTATTGTGTTAAGACAATTATATTCTACATTTAATAAGTTTCATATGTATCCTTGTAAGATGCACAGCAGGTGTGATCCCACCAACCACCCTCCCTCCGCCCATCCTCCCCCCTCCCTCCCTTCCCTCTCCCCGTTCCCCGTATTTTTAGGTTATAACTGGGTAATATCTTTCATATGAAAGCCAAAAATTAGATTCATATTAAGGCTGAGTACATTGGTTTCTGGCTGGGGCTGGGTTTGAACCCGCCACCTCCGGCATATGGGGCCGGTTCCTTACTCTTTGAGCCACAGGCACCACCCCTAATTTTGTTTTGTTTTTGAGATAAGCTCTTGCTCTGTTGGTCAGATGGAGTGCAGTGGTAGAATCATAGCTCACTAGAACCTCTGACTCCTGGGCTCAAGTAATCCTCCTGCTTTAGGCCTAACGGCATGCACTACCATGCTCAGCTAATTTTCCTTTTTTTTTTTTTCCCCCTAAGAAATTGGGTCTTGATATATTGCCCTGGCTAGTCTTGAATTCCTGTCCTCCAGCAATCTTCCCACCTCTGCCTCCTAAATTGCTGAGATTACAGCTGTGTGCCACCATGACTGGCTAACGCTTTTGCAATTAAATTATAATCATCCTGAAGGAACTTTTCTCTTGTAACCCATTGCTTTGGAGTCAGCCATATAACCAGTCAGATCCCAAGCCTTCAATAAAGAACAGTACTGGAACAGGGCCATTCAACAAGGATCGGGTGTGGTGTGATGGGAGTGGCCAGCTAGATCAAGTTATGTCCTCATAAGGGAAAGAAGTTTCATAATCTTCAACATTATCTATAATTTATTACTTATATTCACAGGTATTTTTTCATAAGAACTGAATCTAGTTTATAGAATGGACATTTCCTTTAGAAAAGACACAAATGTATTTCCAGATGATCATTTTTTTTTTTTTAAAGAAGATTATAAAGTATATTTAAGAGACAGGCATAATCTAAAATCTTGACATGGCTTGATACCCACCCCTCTCTCTGCCCCTTCTGTGTGAGCTGAGGAGAGCCCCAGTGCTCCCTATTCGTCATTGGTGGGAATGTCAAGCTCACAAGCTCCCATCTCTGGGCCTGGGAACCCTCTCCCCAGCCTTCTCTCTGACACCATAAGCCCAAAGTGAAGTCTCCTTTTCATGCCTTCTTAAACAATTTTGTATCTGCTTAGGAGCTTGCCCTTCTGTCCCCAGAAAGCTGCCTCTATGAATAATAAAACTTTTCCTACCCTCTTAATGCATAAGAGGCATCATTGGTCTCAACATCTGAACCAGATTTTGAGTAAAGGGACCATTAATCTCTGTAAAGTTAACAGAACAACTGGAATATTAGAATATATAAAGAACTGCCATCATTCAATAATAAGAAAAAACATCCCAATAAAAATGAGCCAAAGATTTAAACAATCCCCTCACAAAATAAGACACACAGATTATACACAGTCACGTGAAAAGATGATTAACATCTTTTGTCCACAGGAAAATGAAATTGAAACCATAATAAGATATAACTACACATTTACTAGATGGCTAAAATTTCTTTAATATGACAATACAAAGTGCTAGCAAGAATGAGGAGCAACTGGAACACTCATATTTTACTGGTGTGCAACGAATGGTACAGCCTCTTTGTAACATAGCTTAGTAGTTTCCTATAAAGTTAAACACGCATTTAACATATAACCCAGTCATCTCACTCTTAGGTAAAAGTAATGAAAACATATGTACATGGACATTACATAATGTCCACCAACTGGTGAACGAACAACCAAAACTTTGGTATACACGTACAGTAAATATGTCTGAATAATAAACAGGGATCAGCTATTGATACATGCAACAACATGGGTGAATTTTAATTGTATCATGGCAAGTGAAAGAAGGCTTAAAAGGCTACCTAGCATATGATTCCATTTGCATGACATTCTGGAAAAGGCAAAATTACAAGGAGAAGAAGCAGATCAATGGTTGCTAGGGTCTGAAAGTAGAAAGAAAAGTTTGATTCCAAAGAGACAAAGGAGAACTGTGGAGGGTGATAGAAATGTTCTGTATCTTGTATCTTTCCTGCATTGGTGGTGGTTACATGACATTTGCCTCTATCAAAATTCATAAAACTGAGTGCAACAGGTACAGTATTTAAAATATATGCCTCATAAACATGGTTTTAAATGAACTGTGATTCAGGTAGTCAATGTCTTCAACACCATTTTAGCCAACTTGTATGAGCAACAGTCTTTCCAAATGTATTGAAATGTTTCCCCTCTCAAAATTGAGTGCAGGAACCAAATAAAAATTATAAAATTTTGTGTCATGAAAATGACAAGGAGCAAAACAATTTCCCTCTTCTTGTTTGCCAGGTCTTCTTCATTTAACCTACTTCCCTTTGCTGTTTCAGGGTAGTAATAGTGAAGATTAAATCCTATCTTTTTAGACTGCTCACTGAAGATTAAGTACATTCAAGAGTTTCCATGAAAACATCCTAAATGATTTGAGTTCATTCAACATTTTGCCTAAGAGCATTTTTGCTCATGTATCTTATCAATTAAGGGGTAATTTTAGATAAGCGTATGTCATTAGAAGAATAAGCATTAAGTGTGGATATTTAAGCACTTATCTTTGGCCACAGCAAGAAGAATTTGATTAAATAATTTGGACAGATTCCCTCTCTTTATAATTCTAAGAGAAACAAAGGAGGGGAAACATCACTCCCTCGGGGATTGAATAAAATAGATAATCCTGTGGTCAAACAAGCAAAGAGAAGTACTTTACTAAAGAGGGGGCTTTCTGTCTTAGAAAAATTGAAGCTGCTCTACAGAACTTCATTAAGGATAATGGCATCTCTTCGAAGAACTGTGTGCTCCATGGCTTAGGTGTTGATTAAATGGCTGATTCAACCTCTGCTTATCTAATTGATCTTGTTTTCCCCTCCTTCATCCTGCCCTTGAGAAATCCAGAAGTAAATTACATGTAACTGCTAGCAACTTCTTTCCTTCACTTAACAAGAAATGCCAGACTGTGTCAACTGCTAACATAGGTCTCCTCCATCCCTGAAGATGGTGAGCTGAATTCTGGGGGTGACTGTACTTCCTTTGGGAAGGCAGCATCTAGCTAACTTTCTGAAAATGCAACTGGCTGTCATGGAGGAAAAAAAGAAGTTCCCTGTTACGCTCATTTCCCTTCTTTTCAAAGAAAAGGCCCTTCACTGTTGTGAGCAAAAAGGGACTTGTCCCTTAATCTACATGGATGTTCCCAGAGAGGCCTACGGTGGAGGTTATCTCAAGAGAAGGGTGAACGGATGTCTCTGCGCAAACAGGGAAGCTGACTGACAGTTTCAAAGGGATCTTGACAAGAAATCAATATCTGTTCCACCCTTCCTGAAGTGATATGTAGGAGTGTGCTTTTCAACCACACATAAGATTGATGACATTTTTATATGTGATATAGTCATTCATTTTGGACATAGCCATTGAGCATCTACTATATGCCAACTGCTTTTCTAGTCACTACCAATGCAACAGTGAACAAATAGACCATAGTTAGTCCCCTGTGAAAGTTTATATTTCAGTAGTGCAAATAGGTAATAAAGGAGATAAAAAAATTTTTATATGCAGTATATACTTAAAGCGTAAATAAGTAGTATATATCTTAGGTAGTCACCAGTAATACCAAAAAATAAAGCAGGGGAAAATGACTAGAATGGATGAAAGTATCAGGGCAGAGAATCATAATTTTGGATAGTGGCTGTTGCCCTTAAAAGGAGGCCATGTAAAGATGAAGGCAGAGATTGGTGTGACGTATCTATAAGCCAAGAATATCCAGGGACCAACAGAAGCCAGGAAGAGATAAGAAAGGATTATTCCCTAGATCTAAAGGGGGAGCAGAGGTCTGCCAACACCTTGATCTTAGTCTTACAGACTCCAAAACTCTGAGAAAATAAATTTCTGTTATTTTACAACACTCAGTCTGTGATATTCTGTGATGCCAGCTCTAGGAAACCACTGTACTCATGTAGCTAAAGCTGACATAAATGCTGATGGATCAGTGAGTGTAGTGAGGAAAAACAGAAGAGCACACCAACATTTTAGGTTGGAGCAACTGAGAGAATGAGGTATAGGGGAAAGATTTGGAGTTCAGGTTTGGACATGTTTTACTAAAACATCCATATCCCTAATTGGGCAATATAATATTTAAGTTATTTATTAAATCCTAAAGGAGAATAAATAGAAGGTAAAGTATATTGTTCCATGGGCCCCAGATAGAAATGAGGACCATAGATTTAACAAAGAATAGACATAAATAGATTATTTAAATAAGTGTTTTAATAATGATCAAGAAACAACTTGAGTACAAAGTTGTACACTAAATCATCCTGGTTCTGTTAGTATAAGGATCTCTTTCTTCCTCTTTCCTGCCAAGGAAAACCATATGGCGTATGAGACACATGGGGTATAGGGTATGAATATTAAGTAAACCACTTATAGTGTTATGGTCTGAAACAAAAGAAACTTAATTACAAAACAGCACCATTGATCATATTTTAATGTAACACTAGGATTGTCTTCCATTGAGATACCTCAGGGAATATATTCAATAAGACCAACATGAAATATACTTAGAGGGTTCTGATTAAAAATGTTGGAGGATTTTCTACTCTTCCTCCCCTTGAAAACTATCTAAAACAACAAAAAGAAGGAAAATGTAGATTCAAACCAATATTTCCTTAAAAAAAAAAAAAAGTGACCTCCAACACCAAACCACAAGCCATAATAAATAGTTGCCAAATGCCATGACATTTGAACCAAAAGTGTGAGGGATCCAGAGAGTTAACACAAACTTCTTCAGACCTCATCCATGAAAGAGATTTTTCTAAAAGTCAGTGTAACATATATTATAACAAAATGAGAAACTTTGCGACCTCCAACAGCCATGCTCCCCCAACATTGCCAAACTGAGATGCTAGGTGAACAGTGCACAATTTGCAAAGATATGGCAGAAAATTGGATATGCCTTTTTTCCCCCAACATCTACCACAGAGGAATAAACAGGTTGCAATGCAAGTACAAGGAAAAGTGTCTCTGAAAAAAGGTGATGGACGTTGATAGTAATTTTATTTTGTTAGCCTGCACATTCACATTCTCGCCCTGCTCTGCTGCAGTTGAGGAGCAAGACTCAAGCCAAATGAGAGGTACTTCCAGGTAATTACTGAAGCAACTTGGCTTGTGTCCTAGAAGTTAGTGGGGGTACAAATACAACTGATTAATCATTAGTCTGGTAGCCTAAAGGTGACAAATTGTACATGAGTCCTAGAAGTTGGTGGGTACAAATACAACTGATTAATCATTAGTCTGGTAGTCTAAAGGTGAGAAATTGTACAAGAAGGGTAGATGGTTGCTCCAAGAACAGCATGGATTGGGGACAATGATTTTTGGACAGGCCTACATGGTTTTTTTACCCTACCTTCTTCCCCTGCTACCCTTATCTACTCTTCACCTTTGGGCCCTGTATCCTTAAAAAAGGTTAGAGGCAGTTAAATCAGGTCCGATATCACCGGCTCATTAACCAAGAATCTAACTATCATTCTTCACTGCCCTCCATAGCACCAATGACGGGTAAGATTCCCAAAACTGGGACAACCTAAGACAGGATATGGAGAGGCTGCACGGTGGATTACATTCATAGTACCCAAAGACGGGTAAGATCACTCTGCATTCAGTCAACCTAAGACAGGCACCAAACCATTGATGTTTGTATCCCCATGATGGGTAAGACTGAAACTACAAGAGCAGGCAACCTAAGACAGGGGCTATGTTTATCGGCAATACAAAAAAAAAAAAAAAAAAAAAGGGAACTGTTGGGCCCTGCCATGTGCCTGAGGCCTAGTGCAACTTCCCCAGCCTGACTAGAAGTAGATTCATCGAGCTACTTCCGAGTAGCAACGACTCAGCAAGACCCGGCCTGAAACTGCCTCTACTTAGATACAGCCAATGTGGTACCATGCCACTGGCCCAACCCTGTCACGCATCTCGTCCCCCGCCTTCTTTCCCCGCCCCTTCCCCACGCTCTATATAAGCGGCTGTTTGATGCAATAAAGTTGAATTCCAGCTTAAAAAAGAAAAAGAAAAAAGAAAAATTCTTTTACATTAAAAAAATAAATAAATAAAAAATAAAATAAACTCTTGTTCATAGAAATGAAATAAAGAATCCAGAAATAGAATACAAAAAATATGAAATTGATTTCCACTTGATTTTACAAAGGAGCCAAATGGCAGACTTTTTAATCAAGTAACATTGTAATAACTGGATATCCACAAAGGCTACTGTGAAAACAAAAGCAATTAGACAAACAGCAGAGTTTTAATGGTCAATAACTGCTAACCCTTTTTATCCAACCTAACTATGATTTTCTTCTTCTTAGCCGCGGTAGAGACAAGGTCTCACATTTTCCCGGGCTAGAGTGCAGTGACATGTTCATAGCTCATTACAGCCTCAAACTCCTGCGTTCAAGTAACCCTTCTACCTTAGCCTCCTGTCTACAGGCACTCACCACCATACCCGGCTAACCTTTATTTATTTATTCATTTATTTCTTTATTTTTGTAGAGATGGAGTCTTGCTGTGTTGCCTCAAGGGATTCCTGCCCTCCCAGCTCAGCCTCCCAACATGCTGAAATCCTAAGCATGAACCACCATGCCTGGCCCAGCCTAACTATGATGTAAGTTTTAAGTTGAGATCAAGACATTTTTAGATGAATAAACAACAAGCAATATTACTACCAACAGAAAAATACACACAAATATCAAAATATTCATTTTCCCTTACTGTTAGCATCTTATATCACCGTGGAACATTCCCAATAACAAATGGATCAATATTGAACATTCAGGTTAACTAAATTCTAAATTTTATGGATAATTTTATTGCTTTTCTCTGATGATATTCTTCTATTCTAGAATCCCATCCAGGATCTCATTAAAACATTTAAATCAGCTGATTTAAAGTTATTATTTAAGATTCCAGGGTCAGATTTCTGAGACACGGTTTCTGTTGATTCCCCCTCCACTCCCCATGGACAGCGCAGTCCTGTTTTTCTATGTCACGTATTTTCCTGCTCTTACTGAAAATGTACATTATAAACAACTCCGTGTATGTGTCAGTTCTGGTACTTAGAGCCCTTCTCCCAAAGGGTTTTCTGCCGTTGCTGTTCCCTTTCATTCTTCTCGTTGTTTCTGTTTATTTTGTAACTTTTATGTACTAATTCTGTACTTGCCATGGTCTGTGTCATGTGCAACTCCTGACTTCTGCATTGGTTATCACAGTGGTAATCTAATAAACAGACAGAGATCTCTGTAAGTGCCCTGAAGCCGAAAATCACCCAGCTTTCGCTAAAGGTCTGTGTGTGTGTATTTCAGTATGTTTTGAGGACTGAGCAGGCAGTTTATAAACGGCACGAGCCTTCACTTCCTTCTTTCCTAGACTCTTAACGTCAGCGAGCTCTGAGAGGAGTGAGTCATTGTGGGTCTTAACGAGCAGGCGCTCAGCTGCACAGCGAAGTCCAGCATTCTGCCCACACTTTTCAAAGTCCTCTCTGGACATGGTATGCCCTGGCTTTTACTTTCAGGTTGAGTTACTTTTTGTTTGTCTCAGTTGTATCATAGCCTCTTGCAACTGTAACTTAAACGAATTCTGCTAATAAGTGTTTCTTAGATACCCAGTAGAAAGGCTGTTTAAAAACAGCAAGACTGTGAGTCAGGTCAAACAAAGGTTAATCCCTCTTTGCATAATGGTTTCGCATGAATTTGGAGACAGATAACAAAGGGGAAAATACAAGCAAATGAGGGTTTTGGAAGTATGTTCAAATATGTCTTGACCCCTCCAGCGGTTGGTTACTAGGTTTTTGGTTTCACGGCTACCCTGATTATGAGGCTTGAGTATTATAAATACATAAATAAATGGGAAAATTATATTTATAAAAATAATAATATTTCTGATGGATTGACTAGAGATGTTTGTGGGTTGCACCAGAGTTCATGTTTTGTTTCTGTCTTTGTGAAGAGTATGATTTGGGGCTCGGCGTCCATAGCATGGTGGTTACGGCACCAGCCACCTTGTGCACCTAGGCTGTCGGGTTGGAGCCCGCCGGGACCAGCTCAACAACAATGACAACTGCAACAAGAAAATAGCTGGGCGTTGTGGTGGGTGGCTGTAGTCCCAATTTCTTGGGAGGCTGAGGCAAGAGAATCACTTAACCCTAAGAGTTTGAGGTTGCTCTGAGCTGTGATACCACAGCACTCTACCAAGGGTGACAAAGTGAGACTCTGTTTCAAAAAAAAAAAAAGAAAATACGTGATTTGCTACCATTGGCAGTCCAGCCCCTGTGGCCCGGCTACTCTGAGGTCAGCTCCCTAGCTTGGGCAGCCCACTCCCCCCTCCTGGCCATAGAGGCACCCTTGTCTGCCCTTGAGTTGGATCTGCCATGGTCTGCGTGGGAGCGGGGCATGCCTTGGGGTGGGTGCATGAGCGACTCCCCAGGAAGCTCAGGCAGGAAGGTGACAGTTACATTTCTAAAAATAATAATATTTCTGATTGATTGACTAGAGGTATTGGTGGGTTGCACCATTGGCCTTAATTTTCCTAAATTTTCCTCTAGCTCTATTGTCCTAACTGTGGTGGATGGTTTGACACACACTCTTATTCTACTTTTCTGACAGAAGTAACTGTTGTTCCAAATGCCAAAAATGCTGTATTCTGACAGCCTTCAGCTTTCAAATATATCTGGGAGTTGTCCTTGGGTAGAGTCAGCTTCTTTGTGTAAAGCAACACACCATTTCTAGAGTAGTCTGCACACAAAGACTGACAGAGGCAAAGGTATAAAGTCCAGCCTCTGGTCCCTCCCTGGAACGTGTTCCAGGAGCCTCTGGATTTGGGCTGCCTCGTGGGGTTAGCAGAGAGCTTTGTGGGTCCTGCCATGCTGCTCAAATTCTGCTTCTTCCAGTCATCGCTCCTCATTTCCTCACAGACACAGATTCAAGAGCACCCTGTAATAAGCTGAAGGTTCACTAGCCCCCATCTCAGAATCGACACCCTGGTTAGCTCAGATGATAACGAGTGCTTTGCAGTGTTCCTGAGAAGCCAACATCAAGGCTGAGTCACCTGTGCAAGGGTTATATCACAGCAGGTTAAGCTTGGTGAGAAACAGTGGAGGTAGGCCCTGGATAGTCATCTGGCCTCCGTGGGAATATGAAACCAAATGAAGGGAAAAGTAAGGAATGTTTGGGTCAAAAGTTCTGGAACATAGGTCAACTTAAAGTCACAGGAGAGTCTTTACATCAAAGTCAGCCCTTACAGGAGTCCTGTGCCCCTTGGCATTGGCTTGCATTAGCACCCCCCCTTTAAGGGATATATTGAGAATGATATCTTAACTTGATTAATTCTTATGACAAATCTATGGATTAAGTGTCCAAGTACCCCCTGCATTGCAGAGCAATGATTTGACAGAAATTTTAATTGCCTAAACTTATCCAACCTGAGGGTTGCAGAGAAAGGTGAGCCAAAACAATCTTACCCAGGCGTTGTGCTCCTCAAACTGTACATAATGACAATCACTTCATAAACTTGGGATTCCTTGATAAAAAATCTATACTAAGTTACTTCAAGCTGGATCTGAGGTCCTCTCACAATTATAGGTTATAAATTTTTCCCCTCGCCTTCCCATAAAGAAACATCACAATGACCATGCAGTGGGAAGAGGGGCACTCCAAAATCTTCAAGGTTATTAAACACAGGCTCTGAAGTGACTGGGTCACCGTTGATATTTTACACCAAGTGACATTTTGTTTCTGGATGCATCGTTGAAGTGGACAAACCAGGTAACAGGCAGAATTCTCCTTATACAGCCCCGAATCATCACATGAAGGCTGTAAATGAAAAAAGATTAAGTGGAAGTCTCTGAAAACCCTCTGCCTTACCAGAATAGCATCAAAAAGAAAAATATTGCTGTGTCCCAGAGAGAACTCCAGTGATTAGTCCTGTTATTTATAGATTTTAAAGAAGCTATTTTGTAAAGAAAAAATAGAAGGATGAGTGGAAAAGACAAATAACTCTGAGAGGAAGTTTGAATGTTGAACTGGCTGAGGAACTATGCCAAAGACACTGATTTAAAGAAATTTTTGTTATTTGGTTTAAACCAGAAGCCTCTGTTACATTTATCCAGCAGATTGAAGTATTTCATCAGACTTGCTGCACGCTTCTTAGGCCCTATCCTAATCTCACATTGGGCTGTAGTTAGCAAATTCTCATAATTTCGTGTTGTTATTGTCTCCATGTCAATATAAATTGGACTTCCACATACGAGAAGTAGAGTTGAGTCCTGAATTAATTCTAGAGCCCATGTGGGCTCTTGGTAGGCAGCCATGACATGTATGTTTTCATTCTCATGTTAATTACAGTAAATTAGTTAATTTACTTAGAGCTAAGAGGCCAGGTAAAATGAAGAAAGTTTTATTAAGAATTAGGAAGAGTTTTAGGATTATCATTGTTTTTCTTAGAACGAATCAGCCTGTCTGGGGTCAACATGCACAAATTATATATACGCACTTTCATGCACATACCCACTTATATATACTCTTCAAGTTCAGAATTAACTTTATTGATAAATAATATCACCACTCGCTAGATGCCACTGGGCATCCATTACAATTCTACAAGGATTTAGCACAGATTTACAGTGACAATTAATGACACGTTAAAATGCTAGGAGAAAGGTATTGATGTTCAATAATAATGCAATCAGATTCTTAGAAGGCCAGATGGTTTCAACACCTTTTTAAAAATGTCATTTATCTAAGATAATATGCAAAATGCTTCTACAAACAAATGGTAGAAATAACAAAGTTAGCATACTTATCTAGGCGGCTTTGTTTTGCAGCACCAGAAAAATCAAGAATAAAGGTGAATAAGACAATCATTTAAACCTTTGGAAACGTCTTTGTAAATGTTTAGAAATGTTTTGTTTGGTATTATATGGTGATCCAGAGTGTGAGATTAATAGTTACATCCAGCTGTTTGGTAGCATTTGGCACAATCCTATGTCACCTCACTGAAGCCAGCGACCTCCAAGCTGGTGCCCAGTGACTCCCACTTTCTGCTCCTAACATCCTTGTGTTGATCCTCGCCCTCTGACATGGGCTTTAACATATATAATAACTTGATTTTAACATATGTTATGTTACAAAGGAGATAAGATGCTCTGCCTGTGATTAGCTCATGCAAGATGGTAACTTGTATCTTTCCAGTGTACACCCCTTTCTTTCTGGTTTGAAAAGCAATCTACATTTTGAAGTAGTTCATGTGGCAAAGGAGTGGGGTCCACTGCCCAGTGCGGGATGGAGCCTCCCCATTTAACAACCCTGAAGAAAACACACCCGCCAACAACCAAATATGTGAATGTGACACAAATGTTTCGCCTGGACACCTTTTACCTGCGCCCTCGTTTCTAGAAAACACTTTGTTTGCAGTCATCTGACTGAGTCTGAGCAGAAGGCCTACGTTTGGCTTGTATTTCTGACCCACAAGTATGGGAGATGACAAATGTGTTGTTTTTGTGGTTTTATTGTGGTGACATATGCAATATTTATTTTTTTCCATTTTTTTTTTATTAAATCATAGCTATGTACATTAATGCGATCATGGGGCACCATACACTGGTTTTATAGACCGTTTGACACATTTTCATCACACTGGTTAACATAGCCTTCCTGGCATTTCTTAGTTATTGTGTTAAGACATTTATATTCTGCGTTTAGTAAGTTTCACATATACCCATG
>CAUYPK010029934.1:0-29011 GCA_963574355.1 Loris lydekkerianus
GGATTAATAAATTGTGGTATATGTACACCATGAAATATTATGCAGCCTTAAAGAAAGATGGAGACTTTACCTCTTTCATGTTTACATGGATGGAGCTGGAACATATTCTTCTTAGTAAATTATCTCAAGAATGGAAGAAAAAATATCCAATGTACTCAGCCCTCCTGTGAAACTAATTTATGGCTTTCATATGAAAGCTATAACCCAATTACAGCCCAAGAATATGGGGAAAAGGGAGAGTGAGGAGAGAGAAGGGGGGAGGATGTGTGGAGGAAGGGTGATTGGTGGGACCACACCTACAGTGTATCTTACAAGGGCCCATGTGAAATTTACTAAGTGTAGAATATAAATGTCTTAACACAATAACTAAGAAAATGCCATGAAGGCTATGTTAACCAGTTTGATGAAAATTTTAAATTGTATGTGAAAAAAGCACATTGTACCCCATAATTGCATTAAATGTAGACAGCTATGATTTAATAAAAAAAAGAAAGAAAGAGAGAGAGAGAGGAAGGAAAGAAGGAAGGAAGGAAGGAAGGAAGGAAGGAAGGAAGGAAGGAAGGAAGGAAGGAAGAAAGAAAGAAAAAAAGAAAGAAAGAAAGAAAGAAAGAAAGAAAGAAAGAAAGAAAGAAAGAAAGAAAGAAAGAAAGAAAGAAAGAAAGAAAGAATCCTGAATCTGCCATACTGGTAGTTTCCACCTTCTCTTACTGACCAGACAATCATTTGGCCGTACTAACTAGGGTGGTTGGGAAGTGTACATTTGTTGCTACACAGTCAGTTTCCAAGACTAATGTTAATGTGGCCAAACAGAAGAGGCAAAGTGATATTGAGAGGAAACCAACAATTCTTCTCATACTCTCACCCAGTCATTAAGAACATATTACACAGGTAACAGGATATTCAGACCAGCGTTTGCACCAGAAGATGGCACCTGAAAGAAGTCATGGAATTCCCAAGCAAAACATTTATATCTTCCAGATTAAAATAGTATCTATCAGTCTCTGAAGTTCTAGCAAAACAGGGAAGGAAATAAAAGCAAAACCATTAGAAAGAGAAAAACTTGTGGCAGCACCAAAAATTATTGTTTCTGTTCAGTCAAATTCTTAGAGTCTAGGAAGACTTTCCCTTGACCAAAGGCTTCCCTGGGAGACAGATGTAACAAGCTGAAACACCTTCTCTTATTTGGTGCCTGCTTGGCTGAACGAAGCAGGAAATACTACCACTCTGCTCAAGGTTGGAGTATTTAGGCTCTGCTCTCAGACTTTAAGTTTTTATAATTCCCATCAAAATTAAAAAGGTACACTTACCTGACCATAGTACACTCCTACAGAATTAAGTAAAAACCTTAATAGACCAAATACTGGGAATTTTGGGGGGCAGCAGTTGTATGCATGAGTGCAAATG
This sequence comes from Loris lydekkerianus, assembly GCA_963574355.1. NCBI lineage: Eukaryota > Metazoa > Chordata > Mammalia > Primates > Lorisidae > Loris > Loris lydekkerianus. The sequence goes on from CAUYPK010029934.1 coordinate 1,405, forward strand.
TGTCTGAATTAATGTTTGTTCATCAGGTTTCCTTAGGCTCTGGAGAGCCACCTTTTGTAGGAGTAGAAATCAAGAATTTGGGAGTAAACAAACAAAGAATTTGGGAGTAAGCAAAAAAAAACCAGTAAAATGGGTATTTTGTGCATTTTGGTAGCTAAACGTACCACATAAACTTGAAAAGTTTCATTAATAATAATTAATTTTAGTGTGGCTTTTGAAAATCACCTGTGATCAAGTAAACATTAAAGAAGGAGCATTATAGTTTCATAATATTGACTTAGATTTATATAATGCTTATACAGATAGAATATTTTCAAACTTTATATATCTATTTATGCAGGAAGGCTAAAAGGAAAGAAAACACGTTTCTCACCGCAACCTTATCCCTCTGTGTGCCACCCCAGAATGTAATGGCAGAGGCAACACAAGTCCATTCATCTTTGTATCTGCGACATTGGACACTCTGATTATGCTCCATAAATGATTGATTGATGAATAAACATAGAGATGAATAAAAAGCAACTGAAAGCAGTTTTTCATACCACGCTACAACTGAGGCATTTCTAATTCGAAAGAAATCAATCATTCCTGTTTTATCTGCCAACTGTGCTGCTTACAGATTTCTCCCTGGGATATTACCACCACCATGCCACTCCTTCCACTCCTCTATTTTTTAAATATTCTCACCTCTTTACTTATCCTAGATTCTACAACCTTGTCATTTCCATTGTTCTGTTATGAATGTCCTAAATCCCCTCACTGTCTTCACTCTTCATCCAAGTCCCTGTTCTTGATCCAAGCAAATATGGGTAGAGCCAAGTAGCCTTTGCTGTTTCAGCACAGGTGAAAGCTGTCAGCAAGAACACCCAACCTCTGCAGATACCTGGTTGTAACCTCCAACTAGACCTTGCATATCAGCCTATCCAGTGTTGTTGGGTCCCATCTGGGGTGCCACTTGTTGGGGTTTGAGACTTGCCAGGTCTCTGGCCCTGGTTAGCTATGTTCTGGAGGCCAACTGCTGAGCCTCATTTTCAACATTTCCCATGTCTCTCCTTCATCTGAAACTCTTCTTCCCTCTCAATTGACACATCCCAACAGTAAATACATTTTAAAACTATTTCTCTCCTCTATGCAAATAAACAAAACTGATTTTGATCTCACATCTGCTACTACATTCTCCCCATTTTCTTAAGGTTTTTCTCCCTATTTTACAAGGATTCTACACTGCTCCCTGCAACTGTGCCAATCTGACACTATTAAAGTGAACAACCAGTGCATTCAATAGGCACTTTCAGAGCTTACCTTACTTAACCTACACTGAATAGATACATATCTTTTTCCTATTTTTTTTATTCTTCAAATCTTTTGCTACCTTGGATTCTGTGATTCAAGAGTTGTAAAATTATACTTCTGTTAATGTCATCAAGCTCTGTGAGGAGAAAAACTGGCATTTCTTGACTTTCCAGGTACTGTTCACATTTAACACAGCTCTGACCACACAGCAAGAACTTCACAAAAACCTATTGAAATCTAAAGTTGAACATGCATCCCTTTGTACATAAACTGTTTCCTAGAAACTCTTAGGGGCACTCAAATCACCACTTAACAGTGGGCTGGACATTGTAATGATCATGGCAAAATAATCAGAGGTGAGGCACAGATTGTATCCACTTAACACCTTTGGGAAAGGAAAGGGTTAGTAGTAAAACGTATGACCTAATCTTTAATATCAATATACTCTTATTCCTCTCTTTTCTTTTCTATAAAAAAACTAATAATATCTTTCTTTCTTAATCAGAAATTTATCAAAACCTAAACTAGAGTGCCTTCTGTATGTTGGATTCCTTCCTGATTGCTTCTTGTTGCTGAGGCATCACTGAAGAACCAAGGATTTTGCTGCACAGTTTACAGCACAGAGTCAAGATTTCTAATCAATGCACAAACACATATATAAAATAACAACAGTTATGAATGAGTGCTGTGCAGGAGAAGAAATAAGACATCCACAGTAATTCTCAGAGTTGATCGGCAGGGAAACATTCTCTCAAGAAACACCATTTGAATCAACTCTTAGAATAGGACATAGCAATGATCTTATGGAAAGAGCTTGAGAAACAGACAATCTTTGCCACTCTGTTAGAACATCCTGGATAGAGACAAACAGGAAGGCTTGCGAGGATGGTCAGTGGATCTGTACTAAACTCTGACTTATATTTTAGAACAACCATGATGGTTCACATTTGGAGTGACAGTAATTTTAATAGTGAGACCAACTGATAGATTATTTTTATGTTAGATGTTGGATAGGTGGTGAATTAAATTATACTATTAGTAGCTAAAATTTTTAAAAAAATAATATATTTTGCAGATATAAGTAAGTTACATGGCTTGATGATATACTGGCATCATTGTGAAAGGATGGGAAAAAATAAGGTAAACCAGCTAGATAAATGTTTTTCTCATGTACTGAGAAAAAGAAGGCTTAGGTGGGAAATATTTTCACTGAGAAGGGTTTAAGGCTTTTATTGCCAATATGTTTAAATAGAGATGATTATTAAGGATTAAAATGAAGCCTCTATATAGGTAATGATAATTTTACACACTTCCCCTCAGGGTCCACAGGGAAGGATCAGGTTGACAATCTCATTTTCGAATTATATTTGAAGCTGTCAAACTGGACAAAATAATTTAGGTATAAAATGTAGATAAATAAAATAGAATAAGTAGCATAATGTTCTGGTTATTATAATATTTACAGGCCTATTAAGGACCAAATCTAACAATAAAGCCATGCATAATTGAGAAATTTATGAGAAAGTGATAGTCTGAAATTCAAAAGAGAAGAATCATATTTAAGGGAGAGAATTGTCATCTGCATCAAATGTTGAGGATGCTTTGAGTAAAATGAACCAGAAAATTTGGCTGTTGGATTTTGTATAAAAAGTCTGAGAGCTAGTACAAAAAAGTGAGTGTAGACACCTCTCTCATTATAGTAGGAAGGAAGACAGAGTTCATGGTACAGGTACTGTTTCCAGGTGTCGATGCCTCCCTTGAATTAATGGTTAGAAGTCATCTCAGCTGATGCTTATTTTTTTTTTCCCATGAAACATAAAGGCATTACCTAGAATTAGAATAGGAGGAAAGGTGGAGAATTAAGAATGTGGGATTATGTAAATAACAATCATAGATTGTGGGAAAATGCAGTGATTTTTCTCGTAATATATTATCATAGGGTCCTTGTGCTTGTCATTGGAAGTCAGTCACCATTTCTGTATATTTTTCTGCAGCAACTTTTGGCTACAGAACAATGAGAAACCAGGATTTAATGAGGGTTGGAAGTTTTTCAGGTGATAAGGAAACAAGAGAGATAAAGTTTTATCAATGAATGATTGGATAAAGATAATCTGGGGTGTGTGTATGTGTATACTGTGTATATGTGTACGCGTGCACACACACAGAATGCTACTGTGCCATAAAAAGAGTAAATTCATAGCTTTGGTAGCAGTGTGGATGGAAATGGAGGCCATTGTCTGATGGAAGTGACATGCTCAGAAACAGTAAGTGAAATGCTACATGGTCTCAGTTTTAAATGGGAGCTACATAATGTGCACACATGGTCATTAAAAATGGAATAATGTGAGACATTGGAGATGGTAAGGCTGAGAGGCTGGGAAGGCAGGAAGACATTTCGGATGAAAAATTATTCAGTTGGTATAATGTGTACGATTTGGCTGATGGTTACACTAAAAGCCCAGAATAGAGTTCACCACTTTACACTATATCCGTGATTTAAAAAAAAAAAAAAAAAAAAAAAAATTGCAAATGGAAAGAGTGAGTTACAGGTGTTTAAAAGCAAATGAAGGTAGTGCAGACCCATCAAAGTTGGGTTGGGTTTGGGGAGAAATTGAGGACATGAGAGTATAGAATCTACTGTGAAGTCACTGTGATTTTAAAATCAGAGTGGAATAATAGTGGAGGGTGGAGATGATGGTCACAAAGAGCCATGTTTCACTTTACACTTATACTTTGGTCCTTTATATGGGATAACATTGGGAGGTGTTAGGTGGTTCACTGAGGACATCGAGAAACTGAGTTATGTTGACTAGATTGTTAATATGGACAATGTTCAAACCAAGTGGGAATAGAGTTGGGGAGTCAGTGATCCAATTGTGGGAATCATTAGGAAAGGGTGGAAAGACACAGAGAAAGAAGGAGATGTGGAGAGAGACCTAGAAGGAAGGAGATGTGGAGAGAGACTGGGAGGAAGGAGAGACCAGGAAGGAAGGAGATGTGGAGAGAGACCAGGAAGGAAGACGATCTGGAAAGAGATGGGGAAGGAAGGAGATGTGGAGAGAAAGAATGGGAAGGAAGGAAGGAGATGTGGAGAGAGACTGGGAGGAAGGAGAGACCAGGAAGGAAGGAGACGTGGAGAGAGACCAGGAAGGAAGAAGATGCCAATAGTCAGAAAAGAAGAGGCCGTTTTCAGTTGAGGTTGAGAAGCCTGTGCTGAATTTCTTCCTCTTCCTGAACAATGTGCATCTCAAATTTTCAGAAAGAGATGAATGCTGACACATCAATGTCTCCTACTGTTTACAATTTGGTGATATATTTTAGCAAAGGTAAACAAAATAAGCAGTTAACTTTTTCAAAAAATCTAAAGGTATGTAAGTAGTGGGATTACTAAGAATACAGAATCCTCTTTGTGTTTTTAGTTAACTAATTATTGTGCAGACATTCCACTGATTGTCACTCTCATTAAACAGCTCTCTAACATATATAAATATACCTTTCAGTCATACTGGAGAGTATGAAACATTAAAATATACCCTCAGTAGGTGAAGAGGTGGCAGTGCCTGTTGTGATTCTGAGCATGAATTTATTCATACGGATAAGTGTGTCACGGTGAATCCAAATAAATATAAAATTCAAAAGTGTTTTCCTCAAAATATATACCTTATAGATTAAAAAAAAAAAAAAGCCAAACATCCTATCATTATCATTTGTGTGACCTTACACAAAGCCCCAGCGTATTGAGCACTCTTACTTCCTTATCTTTGAAATACAGTCTTTGCAAACAAAAGCTTTAAGATAAGAGGCTTTTAAAAACCTGTGTAAGCTGCCTAAATTTTAAGTGTATTCTATTAACATGTAACAACCACAACGCAGTACAATGAAGAGTTATTCTCAACTCTCATCTTAACATTTTGTTTCCAAGCCAATTAAGTTATCAACATATCATTATCTTTTAATATATAGCAAATTGACTTTAATTTTAATTCTGAAAGGTGATAATAATACTAGTGTGATGCCATTGTTCTGTACCTCGGGAATATTTGTCTAAACAAAACAGAAGAATATGAAAAAACATATGAAAAAGTACATGAGAAACTGACAAAGTCATTTTAAATGTACAAAGAGTCCTCAGTTTGGCTGTTTTGAGCAGTAGATTGAAAAAATGCTACATGTAAAGCACTTTCAGTACATTCAAATTTGATATATTTACTTCATTCTTTGGGTTTTTGTATCTTCAGGTATCTCATTGAAGCAACACCAGAGGAGCACTTCGTAGCATTTTAATTACATTTCTTGGCCAGGTACAGTGGCTCACGCCTGTAATTCAAGAACTCTGAGAGGCCCAGGCAGGTGGATTGCTTGGGCTCAGGAGTTCAAGACCAGCCTGAGCAAGAGTGTGACTCTGTCTCTACTAAAAATAGAAAAACTAGCCAGACATCATGGTGTGCACCTTTTGTCCCAGTTACTTGGGAGGCTGAGGTAAGAGCATCACTTTAGCCCAAGAGTTGGAGGTTGCTGTGAGTTATGATGATGCCACGACAATCAACCCAGGGTGACAGAGTGAGATTCTGTCTCAACACCCCCCCCAAACCAAAAACAAACAAACAAACAAAAAAAAAGAAAAAAACGCATTTCTTAGTAAATCTCTCTTTTCATTGGAACAAGTTAAAACTTTTGGTTTGTTAAAAAATTCACCTGGATTTATTTTTCTTCTCATGCTATGAACTTGAATAGAATGCAACTTTGAAATCTTTACCCTGGAAAGTTAACTGTACTTCTTTGTTTTTCCTTTTTAGTACTCAATTAGATGTACATAAAATAAGAGTTTTCTAAAAATTAAGTATTTCCACTGAAAATAAAAATTAATTTTCCCTATTATTATCTGGCTTCTTAATCATGCTCCTACAATGTGCCAGGCACTATGTCAAAAACATTGCACATTGGTAAACGTGCTCTTCATGGTTACTCTAAACCAAGAAACAGTTTAAAGTCACCACCACTGACTTATTATATTTATAGCTATGTTGTAGGTTAGAGGGAAAATGCCATGAGCATTCTCTGAAATAATGGGAAACTAATTTATTTTCATTAAAGAAAATAATAAAAGCTAAGCAAATTATGACATTAGTGAGTCTTAAAAAATAACAAAAGTTCTTAAGGCAGTCAATAAGAATGCTTCAAGAACATCTCAAAAAGAGGTAATAACTCCATCCGAAATAAGGAAATATCAGATCCTGAGTGAATATAAAGCTCGTGGAAATTTTAAGTAGTATAAAAATTTCAAACACAAAATCATATACACACACACACACACACACACACACACACACACACGGCAGATAAAATGTTAGCTTTTTTCCAGGACAATATTTCCTGGGTCTTTACACAGGCCCACAAGGCTGCTGTAGTGCATTGGTTAAGCCCTCTTATCCAATCCCATCCCTACCTCTACTTCCCCCATTCCAACTCCTGAAGTAAAAAGTGAATGACTGAAGTCATAATTTTTTCTCCGTGTCTCTATTTTCTTGATCCAAAGCCAAAAGAGCTGCCATAGGAAAATAGCAAAACATTCACTGGTATCTCATTTCTTGATTTTTTTTTTTTTTTTTTTTTTTTTGAGGCAGTGTCTTACTCTGTCACCCTGGGTAGAGAGTCATGGTATCATAGCTAACAGCAACCTCCTGCCTTAGTTTTTTTTATTTTTAGTGGAGACAAAGTCTCGATCTTGCTCAGGGCAGTCTCAAACTCCTGAGTTTAAGCAATCCACCCACTGAAGCCTCCCAGAGTATTAGGATTATAGGCATGAGCCACTGTGCCTGGCCCTCTTGATAGTTTTGAATGCACTAAGATTTCAATTTTAAATCTTTTTATTTATAATGTTATAGTTTTCTACTGTAGATCCTTATTATTAACAGATTCCAAATTTGTAAATTTATCTACTCCAACCCTCTTGCATGCTCTCGTGGTTATTTGCAAATATACCAGGGTAGTGAAAATAGGTAGAGTTCAAAGAAGGTAAAGCTCTGCTTTCTTGTTTCAGTCCTCTTGATATAAACAAATGTCCTTTGTGTGGTATACTTAGTGCTACATTGTCCATGTAGCCTAGAACTGCAAAAGTCTGGAAGTGCAAAGAGGTTAAAGTAGGATTTCTGGAAAAAACATGGGTTAAATAATTTTCATTTAATATGGGTTGGTATATAAAACTGTTGGTAGTTAATATTATGGAATAAAAATATACATTAAATCAAATGTTTAAACAGAAGCACACATATTCCTATGGTTCATATAGCAAGGATACATGTCAAATCTATTAAGTATAAAGTATAAATGTCTTAACATAATAATTAAGTAAATGCGGTGAAGGCTATATTAACTAGTTTGATGTACGCATTCCTAATTGCAAATAAAATCAGCACTTTGTAACCCATAAAGTCATCAATGTATACATGAACTATGTGTTTATGACTTAATTTAAAAAAAAGAAAAAGTTAAGTTCTGATCAGTTGACAAAAATATTGTGGGACAGGACCCTAACCCTGTATTTTCCCTAGAAGAAAAAATTCTGCATTTGCTTATATTTTCTTCAATGTCAGCTACTTTAATCACTTAAAGTATGTGTTCTTTTAGAGCTATAAATTGCCCTTGCTACTATAAATATTTTTGTGTTTGAATTTTTATCTATTTAAATTTTTTCATGCAATGGACGTCTGGCTGAGTCTCTTTGGTGTGTTTTAGAAGGATCTACACTGATTAGTTAACCTCATTTTCTGATTTTCATAGGGAGCCAGATTCCCTGGAGAAAAACAATAAGCCATTTCCACAATCACTTCCATTCATATGCAGATATTCTTACTGGGATTGAGTAGTCGAGGATATGTCGAAAGGAAATTAGATTACTGAACAATGAATGGAGTGCATAACAAAGAGAAAATTGCCAAAAGTGAGGAAAGATGTGCCTGAGCCTTGGTATTTTTAGTTGTTAAGGGACCAGGAGATTCATTCACAGTGTAGGTATTTACTTAAACCAACTGAAATCCAACCCTTTCTATGACCTACAAAAGGGATGTGGATGAAAGGATGGTGACTTTTGAGGTTGAAGACATTCTTTGGCATGACTCTGCCCGTGCCATGTTATAAAAAGGTAAGAACTAAATTCCTAGGGTGCATCAATACATCAGAATCTTCTACGAAACATTTCACATCCTCTTAACACCTTCTGTCTCTCCTTCCAGCCATCACTGCCATGATCAGCCCAATCTGGTGAGTGTCATGAAGGTTCACTGGCCACACATCACCAAAACCTTTCATTTCACACTACGTACTTTCGTGTTGATGATACACAAAGCCAGAGCCTGACAGTAGTTGCAGTGGTGAAGATTGGTTTCCATTCCAACAAAAGAAAGAGACCTCATTATTGACTTGGACTCAATTCTGAAGCAAGGGGGGCAGGTGAAGATTTATAACCAAGGAGCAGGGTGGGGTCAGTGGATAGCAAGTTGCGAAGTAGAAACATCAAGAGGGCGTCTGGCTACACCGACCCAATACAATTCTTGCTGAAGACAAGCCAGCATGATCAGATATCACCTGGGTGATGCAGGAATATGGGAAAGACGATGAGATGTTGAGGGTGGTCAGCTATTCCGAGTTGGAATTCTCACTTAACTGATTTAGCAGGATTCTTGCTCCTAAGGATGAGGCCCAAGGACAAGGACTAGTTGAAAAGGGTTTTGAGAAGTCTGCCTGAAGTTTGGAGAGTCTTTGGCAATGTAAATGTTTGAGGCACCTTAGGGTCCTGATTAACCACCATGTTTTTCAACCCAGAAATGTGGAGATAATTCTCAATGGGCTTAATCTTTAACCAATGAAAAATCACCATTTTTCTCCACACCCTCCATCACTGTGGTCTTTTCTGAGATATAGTTTGGGTGACACCCTGACTTCTCAGAAGAGTCTAGGAATTGAGAATATCACCCCTGTGGCCTCACATTGGCTCTTCACCTTTACCTGTCATTTTCCTTGTTCCTCACTCTTGCTTGGTTTGTGTGTCTAGTAAAGTTGTCACAAAGAAAGCATTTGCCTTAGAGTTGACTTTGTGAGAATCACGGACTAAGATTCTCTGAAATAAAAATAAACCCTAAGCCCTACAACCAACTTAATGGACCCCATTGGCCAAGGAGATCTCAGGAAAACAATAACAACTAGGTTTCCTGGTTCTGATGAAATGGAGGTTGGTCACATATTATCAGACTCCCTTCTTTGGTAACTTCTACCAGGTTCTTTCCTAAGAGTTTAAGAGAAACCAGCCCTGAAAAGCAAGAAATGGAAGAGTCAACTGACCACGTGACACTGTGGTCGGGCTCCCCTCCCCTTTTTGTGACAGTTGAAGATACATTTCTTCCTGAAATTGACTGTGGACCCCAGACTTGTTCCAGCTAATTCATGGAGGCTGCAAGCAAAATGCCTGCATGTCCTCTGCTTCATCTTTTGACCCATAGAGAGTAATTTTACTGCATTCTAATGTTGCATCTCCACCCCGAAGTGAACATGGAACATGGAAAATGTCTGCTTGCTTGCCATAAGTGAGCATGCCCAACCTTTCTGAATATTCACAGCTTCTCCTATAGCTTTATTAAACATGTATGTTTAGCCAACTGACCCATTCAGCTTAAAGTTCCTGCCCCAACCTTCCACCTTCGAAGTCCCAAAGTCCCAGCTCTTAGTCTCTGCCAAAGGCCCCACTTCACAACCTGAAATTTGCAACCCTTGTTAAGAAAGGAAACTCTTTCCCAAATGTCTAGGTTTTGTTATTTTTAAGTTGATAGCACTTTTATTGTTAAATAATAGTTCTGTATTCTACAGAGTACCCAAACCAGACCTGTCTGGTATATGGTACACAAGTTAGAAAATGACGCAGTTCAGGCCTCAAACAGTATCACGAGAACAATATTTCTTCCCAATTCTTGCTTCTCTGTTACAATTTCTTATCTTTACTCCCAAGCTTCATGTGACAACAAAATGAAAATGTTTATCTTGTTCTTGAATGTTAAGTACCACAGCACAATCAAGCAACACTTTCAAACAACTGCCAATACATTTTTAAAAATTGTCTTGTCTTGATTGAGTCATATTTCCATCACATTACCAAACATTTTTATAATATCAGCTCACGTCACATTCTCAATTCTTGCATCAGAACTCTAATGGCATAAAAGTGAGGACAGTGATGCGAAGGACAACTGACCTTTGCTGTGAGCCGACATTTGAGTGCTGCAAAGCCTACATTTGTTGCCTACACAGGGAAGCTATTCTGCTATCAAATACAAGAGACAGCACAGGTATTTTCCTACTATAGCTTCTAAATCAGAAGCATCCAGAGACATAGCTGTAATAGGTAAAGCACCAAAAAAAAAAAAAAAAATAGACACTTTTTCTAGGTGAAGCAAATTCAGAGCAAGCTGTTGTCACTGTGTGCCTGGCTGAACAAGAGCATGAGACCCAGTAGAACAATGCAGTAAAAGAATGAGAAAAGCAACATCTGCCAACAGTCAAGATAGGTGCCGAAAGCAGCAGTTGAAACAGATGTGAAGTGGAGACAATGTCATGAATGTGAATTATATGGTTTTGTAGGCCCCGCTGACTCTCAGAGAGTAGAGAAAAAAAGATAAGATTAAGTTTTGTTATTTGGAAAGTGAAAGTTATTGAGATGGTGGATTTAACACATTGCTACACTAGAAAAAAAAAATTTTTTTTCCCCCTTTGGGACCATGGCTGTATGTGACTGAAAACATACTTACTGAATTTTTTTCTGAAGATCGAGTCTTTTGTCATTCTGTAAGTATGTATTTGTGTCTGGAATTGATCTTAAGTGCTCCTGGATGACACCCTCTGAATTACACCTGCTACATATGTGTAATAATGTCACGTCACTGTGTACCATCATATTGATTTCATTCAAAGAGCCACCAAGCAAACATTCAAGGCAACTTGACAGTTGAAAGTTATGGCAATCTGGGGACACAGTCCAGGACAGGTGGTGGACTTCTGTGGCTGCCTGGAGCACAGCAACAAAGGGCAGATGGGGAGACATGCCCACTGACAGTAAGAGCAGTGAGCAGGGGCTTCGCAGCTTCAAGAGACCCCTGGCTCAAAACTAAGGCAAGTTAAATATGTAGAGAGGTACAAATGCATCTGACTTATTTAGATACAGTGCTTGAAGATGATCGATATATGTTTGCTTCTATTAATCACAAGTTCACATAAATTAGATTGTTAAATTAATTGAACCACTCTTTCTTTTTTTTTTTTAATTTCAGGATGGAACCATTGTCTTTTTAAAATACATAATTAGGCTCGGCACCTACAGCTCAGGAGCTAGGGGGCCAGCCATATACATCAGAGCTGGCAGGTTCAAATCCAGTCCAGGTCTGTCAAACAACGACAATTATAACCAAAAAATAGTCGGATGTTTTGGTGGGCGCCTATTGTCCCAGCTACTCGGGAGGCTGAAGCAAGAGGATCACTTAAGCCCAGGAGTTGGATGTTGCTGTGAGCTGTGATGCTACAGCACTCTACCGAGGGCAACATAATGAGACTCTGTCTCAAAAAAAAAAAAAAAAATTAATTGGGTAAATTAATTATAGATATTGTTTTTGTTGCTCGTATTCACTTGTGCACTGTAGAGAACCCTAGAGTGTATGATTCCCATTATACATCATTTAAGATCAGGTGGGAAAGATTGTTAAAATGACTTAGGCTAAAAATCAAGATGTTACTGTACATTGTGAAATGTATGTGCTTCTGTATCATACTAATATATGAGATTTGTTCTCGATCCCCAAATGGGACAATTTAGTCATGATTGTCAATTGAAGGGAGTCAAATTTCAATTCAATAGAAGTATGGTCTTTCTCTAAGGAGTGAGTGTCCAATGGTAGTATATGGGACTCTAAAACAGATGATGAGTTTGTCCTCATTGGAGGTATACAAACACGTACTACATTATGTGTAGTTAGTATGGTGGAGTCTGTTAAACATTTGCTGGAAATTGAGCACAAAACCAATTTTTAATCCTTTTCTGCCCTGAAATATCATATTATAACATTCCCTCCAAATGTAAATGTTATGCCTTTGAAGAGAGAGAAATGAAGGCAATTAACTATTTTTAATAAAGGAAGTGAATCTGCAACTGATTCTTCTAGATTGAAGTTAAAGCAAGCTCTCTTGTGGTCTTGTGGAATTTTTGAGTGCTGGGAGCTACACTGTAAGGTAAATGAAGTGAGCAGACAGTTACAAAGGACAGCAGGTCGATCAAATGCTGTGGCTTATCACTGAAGACTTTGCTTCTCATGCTTTGCTGAATTTCTAAACATGCTTCACATTATACTGCTCTAGTGATTTAAACCCGTTTCTCTGTGACATGTAAGTAAGAAAAGCCATTTATTTATTTTTAAACAGAACGAAAAGCCATTTATTTATTTATTTATTTTTATTAAATCATAGCTGTGTACATTAACGTGATCATGGGGCACCATACACTAGTTTCATAGACCGTTTGACACATTTTCATCACACTGGTTAGCATAGCCTTCCTGGCATTTTCTTAGTTATTGTGCTAAGACATTTACATTCCACATTTACTAAGTTTTACAAATGCCCTTGTAAGATGCACCGCAGGTGTAATCCCACCAATCTCCTCCCTCTGCCCCCCTCCCCCCTCCCTCCCCTTCGTTTCCCCCTTCCCCCTATTCTTAGGTTGTAACACTGCTGGTGGGAATGCAAATTAATAAATTCCTTTTGGAAACATATATGGAGAACACTTAAGAGATCTAAAAATAGATCTGCCATTCAATCCTATAATGCCCCTATTAGGCATGTACCCAGAAGACCAAAAATCACATCATAACAAAGATATTTGTACCAGAATGTTTATTGCAGCCCTATTCATAATTGCTAAATCATGAAAAAAGCCCAAGTACCCATCGATCCATGAATGGATTAATAAATTGTGGTGTTTGTACACCATGGAATATTATGCGGCCTTAAAGAAAGATGGAGACGTTATCTCCTTCATGTTTACATCGATGGAGCTGGAACATAATCTTCTTAGAAAAGCATCTCAAGAATGGAAGAAAAAGTATCCAATGTACTCAGCCCTACTATGAAACTAATTCATGGCTTTCACATGAAAGCATTTATTTTTAAACAGAACAACTCATGGGCAGGGAGGAGTTCTTGCAGTTTTTATTTTCTTTCTTCATTTACCTAGAGTCATAATGTGTCTGGAAGTTTTCTAGCTTCCCATAGACTGCAGAAATAGGAAAATGACAAAAGCAGCTTTACATTCAGCCACTACTGCTTGTTTTCAAGAAATATCATGAAAAACTTTTCTTCTATTATTCTAAATTTTTCCTATTGAATTTTGTATTATTTAAAAATCTAGTGATCGTAGACAATTTTAAAATACATTTAAAATATAAAATAAATGTGAGCGCTTATTCATTAAGGTGACTGGTCATGTGCATCACCAAATAATTTTAGTATGATATTACCCCTGACAAAATAAAACAAAATACAAGAAAATTACAAAAATGAATAACACAAAGGTTTGTAGGGGAGAAAAAAGTGACACATTTTCTCACACATCACTAGGTTTATGGTTCAGACTTCTAAAGGAAAAATAAATCAAATTAGCTGGAATAGAATATACAGATATGTTTAATAGTTTTATGTGACATGGAGCCTACAAAAATTGAGACTCAAAGAAACAGGGAAACTATGTATTTTGATAGAAAGGTGTGCAGAAGTATCATTGGAGAACCTAAAAGCATGATCTTTTCATAATCAACTTGGGTACATCTTGTTTGTTCAGATTCTTCTTGGTACCTCTGTGAGACATTCCTTCAGGTAAAAAAGTGAATCCCATGGGACTGAGGGTCTATCCATCTCCTTTAGAAGAAGGTCAAAAAATTCTTTTGGGCTGCTTCAGGCAGAAAATTAGGACAATCTGAGAGTTACATTCTTGCTTTTGCAATTTCCTTGTAGGCTAAGGTGCCATATTTTGAGGTAGCAAGCCCAGAGCCCCATCATTCTTCTGTCTGAAATTTCTACATTTCACAGTCCAGAAAGTGGGCTGCTGGCTTGTCCCATAAACCAATCTATCAGTTTTTAGTCCCAGAAATAGGGAAGTCCAGTTAAATAGATAACATTTGTGTTTTCATTTCTGAAGGCTCCCATGACTTGGAGAACTTCTGTTAGATAAATGTAATCATATATTGTTAATCATCTATTATAGAGCTCTCATCTGTGAACCTAATCATGGTGAGAAAAACATCTGGCATTTTGATGACTCCAAGGATAATTCAGATTAAGATGGAAATGTTCACTGAATTGAGTGTCTACAAGTATTTTGGTTATTTACATACCAGTCTTTACTGTGATACTATAATTATTTATTTAAACTTATTAGTTATTAAATAAGTATATATTGATTACCATTTAGGTACTGAATGTTGTACTCACAGCAGTGAATGAGAGAGGCATCACATTGGTTCTTGCGACTGTTCTAGACTACTAATCTCAGTTTCCCATGATAACGTATATAATATCAGTAAGTTTGTACCTGTATGCTGACTTCTAAAGTAAGGAAACCAAGATACAGAGGTGTGTTGTAATTTTCCTTATTTAACAAATGAAGTTATAGAGTGGCATAAAATAATAAGCAGGATTTATACTATTTAGGGTTTCCAGAGTCTAGCTCCTTTAATTTTTCCATTAGCTTTGAGCATATGCTCCAACATCAACATTTTTCTTTATAATGTCTTTCTTTTTCATCCTAGATTAGAAAAATATGACTCCTTTGAAATTAAAAGGAAATACATGTATCTATAACTTTGAATTTCCATGGATATTTTTCTTGGGAAAATAGGAAACTACTAGTCAAGTCTGTTATATAAATTAAATTATTACAGATAAAGATAAGGAAGATAAATTTGGTTTTAAACTTGTACTGGTCTAAGTTGAGAAATCATAAAGACAAGTAAACTATGGTCCCTGTAGAAAAGACAAATCTGTATAAAGTCACTTTAATGACAAATGCCTCTATTTAGTAAAAATTTCTGACCCTTCAAAGAGAGGTTGTGTAGTCTAGTTTACAAATTCTAAATTGTGCTTGCATTCAACAAGTGAGATCTAAAATATAGATTCATCTGTTCATGGATTTGCAGTTGTTAGAGTTGGTGCTCAGGTCTGAACAAGGAAGGGAAAAGTTAGTCATCTGACTCAGCCCTTGACAAATAGCTATGACTGACCTCAGGAGAAAAAAAGAATCATAGAAAATACTGGGGCTGGTGTTAAAATCATTGTATATGTCAGATTTCTTAGTGTGGTGTGAGACTCACGTCATTTCTAGTAATCTTTCCCTCATTATACCATTTTACGATAAATTGGAGTTTTGACCTTCCTTACAAGAACAACAGGGGAGTGGTGGATAAGGATAAAAGTGGCTGACAGGAACACCAACTTAGGAAGGGACCTAAACAAAAAAATGACAATGGACAAAATCAACATGGACTGCCCAGCCCTCTTCGACTTCAGAAAATATAATACACAGTAACCTCTCTGATTTAGAGGTGGTTCTTTTTGAGCCTTTCTGACTCCTTCTTGAGAACACACTTCACTTTTCCACAACTTTTTCTAAGCATGTCCCTTTTGGCTCAACAAACTTGCCAAAGTTGCTTGGTTTTGTGCTTGACTTAAAATTCCTTTCTGGGACATTAGCACAATGATCAAAAATAGATCAGTCAAAAATAATGAAATCTAACTTGTCATGAGGGAAACCACGTACTAAAGTAATAGGAAGTTGACATTTTCATTTTTACTTTTTTCCTTCTAACAAAAGTATTTTTTAAAGATACATAGCAGAGACAAGTATTATTTTTTTCATATTTAACTGCCATCTGTTCTCAATAAGCCTTAAGTTCCATATAGCTGTCATTGTGTCCCTCAAATCTATCATGGGATCTAGGTTGCCTAGACATAGTCAAAATAAACAATGAAAAATGAGAAGGATTCTCCTGAGTACAGATATTAATATAGCCTCTGAGATTCCAAAACTTAAAGTAAAATATTTACCACCAGTTATTGTCCTCTTTTGTAGTGTGTGTTTTCATAGTTTAGATTATTCATTCATACAGTCATTATTTCATTTACTGATGCAAAGCATGTGTAGAAACATTTATTTTGTGCGTTAATAAATCCTTCTTGTCTACAAAGTGCTGTGTTTTTGTTATAGACAAGAAATACAACAATTGACATTTATATAATGCCTATTGTGTTTCACATGTAAGATCCACTTCTAAGCCCTGAAAAATTCTGTTCTTTAGAAAAGGAAGAGAAAACAATCTAACATAGCATGTTAAAATAGTTATCTTTAGAAAGAAATGGTTCAGAACAGAGAAAAGACTCATCAGCTATGTTTTGAAAATGGATTTGGGGAAGGTTACATAAAGGAGTTTTTATTTGTTTGTTTTTTGCTTTCAAAGAAATTGAGGTCATTCATAGGCTAAAAACAGAGAAATAATATGATGTATTTGGGGAACATCATGTCATTCAATATATTTATTGTATATTGAATACATAAGATTTATGGATGTAGGGAGGTTATGGGAGGAAGATGAGCTTTCAGTTATATTTGAATAATTCAATTATTTCCAGAATTGATGCATATTTACCTAGGAAGCTGACCCATTCAAACTGACTTTTTTAGAAAGGCCATTCTCCTTGTAATTTGGTAAGCTCAGGCAAAAATGGGTGCAGGAAATCATAAACCAGGCATGAACTAGATTGTTTGAATAAATAAAGTAATAACAATTAAAAGAAGTACCCTCATTTAAAACTATTAAAGAGATGTATTGGATGGTATCAGTGATTGTTTCAAAATGGGATTGAAGAAAAGTTGAATGCCAATCAAATGAGCAAAAAAAGGTATTGCAAAAAAGTAAACAGAGTAACATGGTAGACCATCCTTATCCTTGATTGCATGGAGCCAAATATAGTGAGCACTTCAATTAAAGGACAAATCATCAGAAATAATAAAAACAAATAGTGATATCTATCTATCTATCCATATATATGTATACATCTATATGTATGTATAAATCACTATATTTGTATCATTTCATATATGATATATATGATCAATATATATGATATATGTATCATTTCATATATATTGAAATGACCACTATATATGGTCATTTCAAAACTTTTGTCCATTTTTATGAGTCTACTTTAAACTGTAATACCTCAGTGAATATTTATTCAATTTAATTGAAATAAGCGCCATTTGAATCAGTGCACTTTTGCCAATGTAACGCAAGTTGATTAATTCCGTTGGCATAAAAATTGAGTGCTCGGGATTCGATGAAGTCAACAAAGGCCGTTTTTGCTAGGTCCTGATTGGCAAAGGCTCTACCGGTGAGAAAGTTATCGAAGTGCTTGAAAAGATGGTAGTTGGTTAGCGAGAGGTCTGGGGAGTATGGTGGGTGGGGCAGAACTTTGAGGCTCAATTCCTTTAATTTTCGGATGGTGATTTGTGAGACGTGAGGCCAGGCATTTTCGTGGAGCAGGATCGGACCTCTTCTGTTGACCAGTGCTGGCTGCTGCTGATGCAATTTTAGGTACATTTTGTTTATTTCCTCACAATAGGACTCTGCTGTGATGGTTTGGCCTGGTTGCAGAAAGTTATGGTGAATCACACCAGCCGCTGACCACCATACAGTAACCATGATCTTTTTTTGGTGGGGTTTTGCCTTTGGGAAGTGCCTGGGTGGCTCATCGGTGTCCAGCCACTGTCCTGAACATTTCCTATTGTCATAGAGAATCCACTCTTCATCACACGTGATGATCTGATCCAAAAAAGGGTCGTTTTGGTTGCAAAAGCAATGAAGAACAAACCTCAAAACATGTCAATTTCTGCCGATGGTTTAAATCATGGGGCACCCACTTTTCGAGCTTTTTGACCTTTCCAATACGTTGTAAACCATCAAAAACTGCATGGGAGCTGACACCCAGTTCTTCCACCATCCCATGCACCGTTTGTGATGGGTCAGTCTCTACCAGGATCCTCAAATCCTCATCCTGGATTACTCTAGATCGACCACTTCGGGGCTCATCTTCGAGGCTAAAATTTCCGGAACGAAATTTCGCAAACCAACGTCAAACAGTGCGTTCATTAACACTATCATTGGCAAATGCCTGGCTAACTTTTCAGGCTGTTTCGGCAGCGCTTTGGTTCAATTTGAATTTGTAGAGAAAAATTGGCCGAAAATCGCTTAATGACATCATATAGTAATAGGCTGAAAAGAATAAAAAAAATTAAAAGTAGAAAAAAATGAACAGCATCAATATATAGAGTACAAAATTCTCCATCGATCAGTATATACCACAACACAGTAGAATAAATATTTATTGAGATATGGAGCTACAAAAACACATGACATCAAAACAGACAAAACATTTGAAACAACCTAATAAATCTAAATTTTTTACTATCTTCAGCACCCTTCTAAAGTACCGTATATACTCAAGTATAAGCTGTCTTTTCGGCACAAAATTTGTGCCAAGTTCGGGTTTTTCGGCACAAATTTTGTGCCGGAAAAACTCGGCTTATACTCAAGTATATGCAGTAATGTACATGTGTATGTGTGTGTGTAGTAGCAGTTATATATGTATATATGTAAATATATTTAACTACTACATATATATACTGTATATATATATTATTTAACATATATATGTTATTTAACATATATACAGTATATATGTAGTAGCTAAATATACATATTTAACATATATACTGTATATATGTATATACATATCTAATATATAGTATATATACCGTATATACTCGAGCATAAGCCAAGTTTTTTCAGCACAAAATTTGTGCCGAGTTCGGGCTTTTCGGCACAAATTTTGTGCCGAGTTCAGGTTTTTCGGCACAAATTTTGTGCCAAAAAAAATCAGCTTATACTCGAGTATATACGGTATATT
The DNA here is from genome assembly GCA_963574355.1 of Loris lydekkerianus. Classification (NCBI taxonomy): domain Eukaryota; kingdom Metazoa; phylum Chordata; class Mammalia; order Primates; family Lorisidae; genus Loris; species Loris lydekkerianus. Next base: position 20,746 of record CAUYPK010029934.1, read on the forward strand.
TATATTTATATTTGTATATATGTATTTTATTTATATTTATGTGTATATATGTAGTAGTATAGTACATGTAATATGTACATTATTTGACCTGTATAAGTGAAATATTATTTTTCATGCTTTCTCTGAATGGCTCTTTTCATTCAGCCAAACACCTTGGTTGCCTTGGATATGATTGGTAATTCAAAGATAAAATAAAAGAAGCAAACACAGTTGCTGTTGTCCAAAGACTGATGAAATAAAAAGCTGAAATTTCTACTGGTATCACAAGTGAGAAGAAGCCAAAAGGACTACAACTAGAAAGTCTCAGCCCTACCCATGGTTGACATGTTCTAATGAGATCTGTGATTCTTCACCTATAGCAGAGGCTTCATGGAGCTAATTATATGAGAAATGCTGAAGCCCCTAACAGCAGCCTGGCTGACACTCTTGAAATCCTTGGTTACCAGCCAAAGCATATGACATTAAATTGTTGACACTTATTATAAGTTAATTTCCAAAATATGAGTGAGTATAATGGGTCATTAAATTTTAAAAAAGTTTTTAGCAGCAGAATTAAGATTTAAAGATGACTAACATGGAAAAAATTTACTGGGCTAGAAGTGAATAATACCAATTCTTACCTTGGCTATGTATATGAGTCCCAGAAAATCTCTAGGCTTAATACATAAATCATGAGATTTGGAAGTAAACCAAAACCTTTAAATACACTGACTGTTTATAATAAAAATCATAGTATCTAAAAGGCCCACACAAGTATATCATACTTATCAGTGTCAAAGGTAATACAGCTATGTGTTGAAAAGATATCTTTTCAACAAATAATACTGTAACAACTTGATATTGACATAAAAAAAAATCTAGACACAAATCTTACATCCTACACAAAAATATATTTCAAAAGAGATCACAAATGTAAAATGCAAAGCTGTAACTAAAAATAACATGTGAGAAAATGTGGAAGACCTAGGGTTTGGCAATGACTCTTTACATACAACACCAAAGTCATTGTCACTTTGGTGACTTTACATACAATTGTCCATGGAGAAAAAATTGATAAGCTAAACATTGTTAAAATTAAAGAAAAAAAAAACTGCTGTGCAAAAGATGTTGTCAAGAGAGAAAGACAATCCACAGATTGGGAGAAAATATTTGCAAATGTCATAGAAGACTAAATGCTTTTCAAAATAACAATTAAATTTTTAAAACTCAGCATAAAGAAAAATCAACTGAACCAATAAATAGAGCAAAGATCAAAGAGACTTCACTAAAGAAGATATCCAGATGGCAAAGGAACAGTGAAAAGATGCTCCAAACCATAGGTCATCACAGAGGTGAAAATTAAAGCAACAGTGAGATACCACTAAATATTTTAGTACTCATTAGAATACCGACAAAACTGAATGCCGATAATGATGATGTTAAAGAAGAGGGATTTACTTATTCACAGTGAGAGTTAAATACAACCTCCTTGCAATACAAATGGGCAGTTTCTTATAAAACTAAACATAATTATTACCACGTGATTCAGAGATCGCTCTCTTTAGTATTTACTCAAAAATGTTTAAAACTCATGCCCACAGAAATACCAGCTTATGAATATTTATAGCTACTTTTTTTATAGTTTTGAAAACTTAGAAGCAACTAAGATGCCCTTTAGGAGGGGAATAGGTAAAGAAACTGTAGTATATTGGGATAATGGAATATTAATGAAATATATAATGGATACATTCCATTATATATTTGTCAAAACCCATAGATGTACAAAATCAAAAGCGAATCCTGATATAAAATATGAATTTGGGAGCTAGTGATTTGTCAACATGGGAGAAGCCATTGTAGCATAGGACTCATTCTGCTGTGGCCTGTGAGTAGTGGGAAATGCTGTTCATGTGTGGAGACCAAGGGCACAGAAGAGTGGACAACTCTCTTTACATTCTGTTTAATTTTCCTGTATACCTACAACTGTTCTTAAAAGTAATCTCTGTTGCATGCTATGAATCTGATGAAAAATTTATAACTAGAACCTACAGAGAACTCAAACATGAATGGATTCATAAATGGCTGCATATGAATACCATGGAACACTATTCAGCCATAAAAAGATGGAGACTTTACGTCTTTTGTATTAACCTGGATGAAGCTATAACACATTCTTCTTAGTAAAGTATCACAAGAATGGAAAAGCATATATCCAATATACTCAATACTAATATGAAGCCAGTAGCAAACTAATACACTCCCGCACAAGAGAAAGTCAGTTCAATTCAAGTTGAGGAGAGGGGGGAGAAGGAAGGGGTCAGAGTGGAAAGAGAGGAGATTGGGGTGCTCCCACCTAGTGGGCACAATGTAAGGGTATAAGGCACACCTATGGGGTGCAGAACACATCTACAACAGGGACTTTACTTAACAAACTCAAACATTGTAACCTAATTCTTTGCACCCTCACATTAATCTGAAATTTTTAAAAAAGCAAAGTCTATACAAAAAATGGAATGATCTAAAACTTGTACAAAATGGATGTACTAATGTGCTATTGCTTCAATTCACTAAACTTAGATTTGAAGCTACTTAGATATAAATTTTGACATCACTAACTATGAACTCTCTCACTTAAATATACTTGTCAGATAAACAGTAGCCACAACATCTTAGCTTAATATACGTGCAAAAGCTATATTTTCAATAATTGTGAATTGAACTAAAGAACATCTTATTGTAGAAGAATATTTTAAGTATAATTTAAATTAGGATTATTCCCCCCAAAGATTTTAAGATGGGAGATGTTTTGAAAAATTAAAAATGACACAATTATAAGGACTTTATCTAACAAATGCCATCAGTGTAAACTGGTTCTTTGTACCCTCAATGAATCCCCAACAACAACAACAAAAATGAAAGCATATAAAGACTGTTACAACATGTTTTTTGTTTTGCATGATTTATTTACATGATACCTCCTCTTTATTCCCAGTAATCTTATGTCAATTCTAAGTACTTTGAGAAAGTATAAAGGTAGTGTGGTGTTGAAAATACCTTACCTTGACTAGAGTGCCTTAATTGTATTTAATCACCTCAATAATCCTGCAACAACATCTTTACTATCTAGACAACATATAACATTAAAAAGTAGAACAAGATGCTTCTCATTTCCTATTCTTCTGTAAAAACCATTAGTGAAATCAAATTTTGAAATATCTGTATAGATCAGAAAAAAGGTCTGGACCAGTGAGAGCACTGCTCATGGGAGATTTCTATGATCTGAACATCGATTGTGTAAGAGCAATGCAGATGATGGAGGACTGTGTCTTTTTAGATAAAATTCTGTTTGTTCATAATACAATTTGATGAATAACTATTCTAGTAAAATGGAACCAGTTTGTCATATTTCTTAATACTCTGAACCAGGAGTGATTGTCAAATAAATATGAAACCATGATCTTGGAGCACATGATAATGAAATGATGGAACAATTATCAAAGAATAAAAGCAGTTACAGAGGTATTGATTAGAAATGCTGTTTTATTTACTCTGGTTTTTATGCTTAATATGCTGTTCCCAGAAAGAGTATGCTCAACTAAGCTTTTTAATCGATAATGTCTCTCTTTCCTACTTTTGTGTGAGGGATAACATGGTATGAGTAGGAGGGAAGGAAAGAAAGAGAGGAGAGAGCTTTCAAGTCAAGGTATCTAAGTATGAAGTCAGCTGAATAAAACAGAGCTAGTGTTACTAATAATTTTCGTGAGACACAGCTTTCTCATGGTGCTATCAGGCATATTTTCAATGCACCCTTTTTCATCTTCATTCCAGCTAGAAGCCTGATACTTCTGGCTTTTCACATTTAGAATCTTATTAGAAAATACACCAATAAACTTATTCATTTTGTTTTGTGAAAAACTGATTTGTTGTAAAGCACTCCCTCAGTGAAGATATTAGTTGGTCAACAAAGGGCTAAATCAAAGGTGGGGGAGACTGTAGAAAATGGGAATTAGAAATTATAGTTACAGAGAGGTCTTTAGGATATCAACAACTAATGAGAGAAAGGAGCAATAAATTGGACAGAAGCTGATTCAAGGCTGATTTACTAAGCAGATGTCCCGGGTACTGATAAATAAAGAGGATTAATTACATTACTGGGAATTATGTTATGCACCTCACTTATGTTAAGAATGATTCAAATTGAAGTTATCTATACTTGAGATGCTATTATTCATCTATGACATTTGTAAAAATCCTTAAGTTTATTAATAAATTTATACAAGGCAATTGAGGAATGAGATACTTTACTAATGCAAATATAGATTTGAAAATAGATTTTCGTAGTCAGGGCCCAGTCAGGATAGGCCATGTTATCTCGCAGTAACAAACAACTCTGAAATCTCAACACACTTCTTCCTCATGCAGTCAGTCCCAGGAGGGTCTGTTTTGCTCTTTCCCACATTGCTGTATTCCATGTCATTGTTGGCGGAACTGCTCCTCCCTGAGAGTCTCATGCCAAGAAAAAAAGGGATGGTGAATCATAAGCTCTTAATTCTTTCTTAAATGTGATATATATTATTTAGCAACATTTCATAAACCAACAAAAGTCACATGGCTATGTCCAAATTTATCAAGATAATGTATATATTATTTTCCATGGAAAGGGGTGCATCTCAAGTCAAGAAGTCAAACCTAAGTTAATGGCAAGGGGACCTATGAATTTCTCCAAGACAGGAAATATTTCAAAAAATAATACCTATGAGCACATGTACTTTATTACTAAAAAATCTTCATTTCCATCTGACTTCATTTAATGCATGCCGAACAAACCCTGATGCTAATTCTAATGGTCGATCCAACTTTGTATAATAAATATCAACCTTAAAGAATCTGCCTAGAGTTCCTACATATCTCATTTCTCTCTTAAAATTATTAAAATTTCCAAGTAAAAGTTTACATTGAATATAAATGTTTGACTTTTAATGTCATTTCTCAGTGTTTTCTAAAAGACTGTATCATGTGATAACTTCTTCAATGTACTAGAGAATGTTTAGGAGTATTCACCTTTTAACAAAGTGGGACATATGTGAAAAGTTATTTTTTAATTATGGATAAGCATAGATTTATTTTTAACCAACTAAACAAACAGAAGACACTTGTATGTTAATAATCATTCCCAAATATGAAACCTTCTTCTCATACTGAAATACAAGATTGAATATCATCCACCAAAAATACTTAAAATTATAAGCTCTAATATGTAATTCCCTTTAGTTTTTCTTTAGTTATTTTCATAATTCAATATCTAACTCAAATAAGTGGGATGTAGCTGTATGTGCTTTAGTTTAATATCATTTGAATCTTTCCACAAAATTGTATTATCCATGAAACCATTAACCAGGTAGCATCTATGTAGATTTTATCACTATTAGAAAGTCTAAATCATCTTTGACTTTAATACAATCTTCCTTTAGGGACCTAAAAATACTAAACTAATAGAACATTTTTTATTTTAAATAATCACCAAGAAGAACTATTTGACCACGATTTGAAAAGGCCAGAGCCCTGAATTTCATTTAATGCTACTTCTTAAATTGTTTATGCTACTGTGATTGAAGCTGAGAAGTGAATGAAATTGCATGCTTGAAATAGAATAAACTCAGGGAAAAGGTGTGAACCTTAAGCTCAGAGGTAGGATTTAAGGAGCATATTGAATAATGAGAAAAGCAGGCTGGTTGAAATGAAGGGATTATGATGATAAGTACTGGAAGGCAGTTTGGGAAAAATAAATTAAAGTAAATTGTGGAGGACTTGAATACACAACTAGGGATCCTAATGAAAATGAGAAGATTGCACAAATTTTCAAATAGGAGACTTATATGAATAATGTAGACCAAAGCGGAGCAAAGTAGACTGGAAATGTATTACTGGAAGCAGAGAAATCATTGCTTCCATGTGCAATAATTAGGAAGGGTAAGCAGTTTAGTTTAGACAACGGAAGTTAGTATGAAGAGATGCTAAGGAGTAACTCAAAGCAATGAAACTAGCAGGAATTAAACAAAGTAATATAACACATTTAAAAGACAGAGGAATATAAAGTGATCAACTTTAAGGCTGGGGAAAATAGAGGTTGAATTACTGAGAGAATTAGAATCCATAGAAAGGAAAATAGAAGATTGGGCTTGAAGTTTGAAGTGGGAGAATTATCCCCAAGTGTGTTTTTATGTGTATAGAGAGATTGAAAGTTACTTTATTACCCTTGTAAAATGCACCATAGGTGTGATCAACCAATTACCCTCCCTCCACCCATACCCCCCACCACCTCTTCCTCTTTCCCCTTCATCTTGGGCTATATTTAGGTTATATCATCATATGGAAGTGTGGATATTTATAAATTGGTTTCATAGTAGGGCTGAGTACATTGTATGCTTTTTATATCATTCTTGAGATACTTTACTAAGAAGAATATGTTCCAGCTCCATCTGTATAAACATTAAGAGGTAAAGTCTCCATCTTTTTAAAGGCTGCATAATATTCTATGGTGTATATATACCACAATTTATTAAGCCATTTGTGGGTCAATGTGCACTTGGGCTTCTTACATGACTGAGCAATTATGAATTGGGCTTCAATAAACATTGTGGTGCAAATAACTTTGTTATAAAGTGATTTTTGGTCTTTTGGATATGTACCTAGTAGAGGAATTGCAAGATCAAATGGCAGGTCTGTTTTTAGATCCTTAAGTGATCTCCAAACTTCTTTCCAAAAGGAATGCATTAGTTCGCAATCCCACCAGCAGTGCAACAGTGTCCCCTTTTCTCCACATCCATGCCAACATCTACAGTGTGGGGTTTTTGTGATGTGGGCTAATCTTACTGGAGTTAGATGATACCTCAAAGTAGTTTTGATTTGCATTTCCCTGATGATTAAGGATGATGAGCATTTTTTCATGTCTGTAGGCCATGCACCTATCTTCTTTAGAGAAGTTTCTATTCAAATCTCTTGCCCACAATGTCAAAGCTACTAAGTATAGACTATTAATGTCTTAACATACTAATTAAGAAAATGTGGTAAAAGCTATGTTAACCAGTTTGATGTAAGTATTTCAAATTGCATATAAAACCAGCACATTGTACCCCATAAATGCATTAAACTACACAGCTATGATTTAATAAAAAAAATTTAAAAAGAAACTGCATGGTGATTAAGATAAAGATGTATACTATAAACCAAAGCAATTGCAGTAATAACAAAACAAAGAGTTACAACTAATAAGTAAAAAAAAGTTACTTTATTAAATACTAATATTAATTATGAGACTATACAAATGAAAATATCAAGTACATATTTCAGATATGAAAATAGAATTTAAGATGCAGGTAGGAAAAGTATTTCATCCTTCCTTCCTCCTTCCCTCTCTCCCTCAATAGAAGGGTAGTTTTAATACCAAGGTAAATCCATTCATTTGAGTGCCTTGAAGCATGAGAGGGACTGAATAGGTCTCACAAGTGATATTGATTGAGTTTTAGGATATGTTGCTAATTGTAAAAGACAAAGCACAGAATATATCTATAAATTTATATATATATAAATCCTACCATTAAAAAAAATTAAGAATAGGGCGGCTACTCTGGCTCAAAGGAATAGGGCGCCAGCCCCATATGCTGGAGGTGGCGGGTTCAAACCTGCCCTAGCCAAAAACTACAAAAAAAAAAAAATAAATAAATATATAAATAAAATAATAATAATAATAAATAAAATAAAAATTAAGAATCTATCCCTTTAATAAGGAAACATTGGAAAAATAAACAAGAAAGAATTGAAAAAGGTGAAGAAAGGAATGGGAGATTTGAGTATACCTTCCTATATCATTTTTGACTTTCAAAAACATAAAGGAAATCTTTATTTCAAAAAATAAAATTAAATCAAGCATAAATAAGCAAATTCTAAATGGAACAAACAGAGGTAAATGAATTTATTGCACATAAAATCTTCAAGATTACTACAGAGGTAATAGTAATTAAAGGGAACTTTTAAACAGGATACACCGACTATCAATCCTTTATGGATATATTCTTTTTTTTTTTTTTAATTTTTATTTTTATTTATTTATTTTTTTTATTGTGGAGAAGGGGCGGGGAAAGAAGGTGGGGGAAGAGGTGAGTGACAGGGTTGGGCCAGTGGCATGGTACCACATTGGCTGTATCTAGGTAGAGGCAGTTTCAGGCCGGGCCTTGCTGAGTCGTTGCTACGTGGAAGTAGCTCGATGGATCTACTTCTAGTCAGGCTC
>CAUYPK010029937.1:0-11923 GCA_963574355.1 Loris lydekkerianus
TCTACATACAATAACTAAGAAAATGCCATGAAGGCTACATTGAACAGTTTGATGAGAATATTTCAGATTGTATATGAAACCAGCACATTGTACCCCTTGATTGCACTAATGTACACAGCTATGATTTAACAATAAAAAAATGATTGAAAGAGGAGGATTAGAAACATAGGAATGTAACAAGAGACAGCTCAGTTTTAAAATCCAATTTCAATCTTAGTTTGTTGTTGACTCATCTTTTACTGAGCAACACAGAGCAAGCGCAGATAGTTGCAGTGTAAACCAGCCATGGATGGTTTATTACCTAATTCTTTCATATTTATTTAATGCTCATTAACACTGAAATGAAGTAGTTTAAAACAATGAGCCAGCCAGGAAAAAAAAAGAAAAAGGTAGCATTAGGGAAGAAGAGAAAGCATAAGGTCTGGCTTATGTGAACATCATCATATCCACTTTTGCATGAGTCAAAATTATTTTGTCCACATTTGAATCTTTCATTTGTTTTAATTTGCCACCAGCATATCTTAACTTTTAGCCAAAAAGTATAATTAATCAGCATATCATCACAGTTGTCTGCATAAATTCCAATAGCTTTAGCTGATCTTTTTTCTCTGAAATTTTTCAGAGTATCTGGCTTTTATACATTTACAACTTCAGAGGCAGCCCCACAGACCAAAAGAAATATCTGAAACTTAATTTTGACCATGCAGTTTGGTTCATAGCAATCATTTTATGAAAGCACTCGTAAATTTTGGTTTGTTCACAGTTTTAAAGTAAAATTCTAATAATGAGTATGATTTAGTTCCTAGTTTATGAAACAAATACAAGTTATTTTGTCATTAATAATTATGTTTGAGGGTAGTCCTTATGTAAAGAGAAAATCAATCGTTCAAGGCAACAAAACTGTTTTTAAGTTAAATATCAGTGGCATGGTAATTTCAAAAAAGGAATACTTTTGGATGGAAGGGAAAGAATATGATCATTTCTAAATTTGAATGGCAATAAGATATCTTGTTAATAATGCAGAAGATATCAAGCAGAGGCACACAAGTGTCTAAAGGAGAAATTCTCAGACAGAGAAGAAAGTACACCCATTCGTCAGCCAGCCCATTAGGAATGCAGACCCTGGACAGCCCTCATTGCCTGCCTGAGCCTCCTGCCTACTCCCCGCTGAGCAGAAGTGTTCCAGGCATTGTGGTTAGCATCAAGTTTCACTTAGCTGAGCGGGGAATACAACTGCAAAAACACCTGGCTTATTTCAGGCCACATCTATATCATACCAAAGCAATGGATCATTGCCATCAATCCAGTCAAAAAACCAGTGGAGTCAAGAAAACAAGTCAGATGAATTATTTAGCAATGCTGACAAAACTACTGAATTATTTGAGAATTATTAGAGATGTTTGCTTTTCCTTGATGATTTTTTTTTTACCGTATGTAAAGACAGAGGTCCTTGTTACCTGCAAAGACTTCACTTATTCTCTTTACCACACAAAGCATCACTTTCTTTCTTTCTTTTTTCAGATAGTATTACTTTCCCCAACTTTCAGATAGACAAAATAACAATAGTGGAAATGACTCAATGATGTTCCTAATTCTCTAGGCTCTTTCAACCTTTGTAGACTCCACTTTAATGCAAATCAAACTTGGGTAGATTGTACATTACCTACTGAAAAATAGTTTCAATTAGAAATTTAATTACACTGTCTTGAGGAAATGGAAACGACAGTTTCTTTGAATTTTATACATTATGGAAACCTCCGAAGTGCTATAAATCTGCTAATTGATTTCTGTACCTGTTATGTTTGATTAGGTGTATTTTATTGTCTTCTTGGTTTTAATTAACCCTGGGCTTGTCAAAATGCTTCCAACGACAAAGGATATATGATGAAGTGTGATAAACTCTATTAACAGAGGCTGACTTTTGTCAGTAATTGCTCTCATGCAAAAGAGTTATTAGAAATTAGCACATAGAAAAAAAAAGAAACTGTACTTTTGGTAACAACTTTTATTGGCAGCCATAAATCTGTAGACTGCCCCCTATGTGCTGGTAATAAGCAAATGTGAGTGACCATAGGGTCTTATAGAAGATCAATCACTCACTCTATGTCATATAAATATTAAGCATGACAAAAATCATAAGGATTATGAAGTCTGAGTGATACGAGCAAAAATTATACAAACATCTCTAACTGTTCAAATTAAGGAACTAGGTGCAGAGAGTGGACATAGTGTTGAAACCAATCTACTCCTACTGAGGCAGACCCACACCACTTACTCTCTAGGTGTTTGTATAATTAGTGCAAAAATAAATTAATCAGCCCATCAGTGATATTTTTCCCCCAGATGATTAGGCTTGCTTTTCATTCCCAAATCATTTTAACCATAACTTTCTACCAGGTCGGTCACAGATCTTTCTGTTGAAAAAGAAAACATTTAAGTTCCACTAGTGACTGCAGAAATAGAAAAAAGGAATAAGTCAATTTGCTTGCCCAAACATTATGATTAACTTTTGTTTTGCTTAAAGTCTGACTTGGTAGTCCAACATTAGCAAAATTTTTTGAGCTTTTTATCTCAAAGATATTGGCAGAGGCAATCCTCTGGGAAAAATCATAGGAAAATTCTACGATAGACTGATATCATGTCAGAAAGCTCAAGACACAGATATGTGACATCATTTATAATACAATAATCAGACAACTCTGCCCTCTCAGGGGTTCTCAAACTATGGCCTGCGGGCCACATGAGGCGGTGTAATTGTATTTGTTCTCTTTTTTTTTTTTTTTACTTCAAAATAAGATATGTGCAGTGTGCATAGAAATTTGTTCATAGTTTGTTTGTTTTTTTTAACTATAGTGTGGCCCTCCAACGGTCTGAGGAACAGTGAACTGGCCCCTTGTTTAAAAAGTTTGAAGACCCCTGATGACGCCTTGATGTTGGGAGCAATCTCTGCCTTGGAAATCATTGTAGTGGGGATTCTGATGTGGGTCCAAATCTGGAGAGTAAGTGATCATATTAGGAGTATGGCAGCCAGGTTGAAAAGGTAGTCCAGAAAGAAATACAAAAATGTCTTTGTGGCATAGACATAAAAAAAAAAAAACTTTTCTACATAACAGAAAGGAAAAGGAGTAGCTGCACTAAGATTAGAAAGGGAAAAGGAAAAAGCCCTTCAATGCCAAGCTGAAGACAAATTTCACAGTAGAAGGAGACATCTAGTAAGTTCTAGATTGCTTGTTATGCACTAGCATGTGCTCTCTGTGCCAAATTCACAGTCACTTTGCCCTGAGAACCCTCCCAGACTGAGCTTGGCCTTCCCATAGAATGAACCCATAAAGGAAAGAGCAGAGCAAACTTGAGAAGTGGCATTGGGAAGACTGACTGGTATTCACAGCTCCTGAGAAGCTTCAGCAGTATCTGCCATCTAATGTTAAAGAGTACTAGGTTTTGGAATTCAGATGACTGACAAATGACCTGCTGGTCTTTGTACCATTGGCCTTTAAGGACAGATATCACTATTTCAGCTTCACAACTGACACTGACTCCACGAAGAATGCATGGCAGGTGAACCTGAGTCCTGAGAACTAGTAAAGCAATGAACTGGGGAAAGAATGAAACAATATATCCAAAAGGGGAAGACCAAGCCAAGCACCCAGCACCTGCAACTTCCTAATGAAGAAGATCTCCTGAAGCAAAGAGATGGTAATTTGAACAAAACAATGATTATAATACTATGCTTGTATGATAGTAATAATACAAGTATATACTAATATTATACTAATAGATGAGCAATTAAGGATAGTAAATTAGAGCACAAAATCTTTCTTGAATTAGAAAAGTATATTTTGAATTTTGAAATGTAGTAGCTGCACCCCAAGACTTTTATATCCAGCCAAGATAGCAATCATCTATCAGGATAAGAGGAAGATACACAAAAATTTAGAAAACATGCCATTCTTATACCCTACCTAGAATATAATATTAATGAAAAAGACATTAAACAACATTTAACATCCAAGGGGAAGATAAAAAGGAGATGAATGAGAAGTGAGGTATGAAGTTTGCAATGTATGTAACTAAATCTAAAACAATCGTGACAGAGTGATGGGTATTGAGCAATATCACTGTTAAACCAAAATACTTATAAGAGAAGGCACATGCTATAATGTAAAAGCCAATATGTCAGCAACACTTCAGGGTTGTAGAGATGGGGGAAGAGTAAATGAATTTTAAAGATATTATATTGTTGGAAAGAAGAGGAAAAAAAATAATTGAAAGAGCTCATTTTATTGGAATAGGGAAATTAGTGGATGAATAGGGTGTCTTGGGAGAAGCAAACAGTTTCATTTTGTTTTTAAAGAATAACATATAAATACGCTTCAAAAATAATGATGGACACTTATTAAATATTTGTTGAATGAATACATTGCAGGTGTCAAGACAGAAAAACACCATGAGTTGAATAGAAAAAGATGTTAAAACTTCCAAACAAGAGGACTAGTGAATAAATAGTAACTTTATTCAACTAGCATAAAAGAAATATGAAACCCTTTACTGAACATAGAGTAGAATGTGAAGATCAAAATTAAGTATATGCAGGTTTTTATTAACTGTGAATATATTAAATTCCCTTACTAAATTACAGAGACTGAAACTTCCTTGGTTTAAAAAAAAAAGAAAAGAAAGAAAGATCAGATTTCTTTTTTTTTTTTTTTTATGACTTTGTTATTCAAAGTGTGAATGGAACCAGCAACATTAGCATTACTTGAAGCCTGTTAGAAATGTAAAATCCCAGATCCTACCTCAGCCCCACTGAGCAGAAACTGTATACGTGTATTAGTAAGACCCCAAGTGATTCTCTGGGAAGCTGAGATGGGAGGATCCCTTGAGCTCAGGAGTTCCAGACCAGCCTGAGCAAGAGTGAAACTCTGTCTCTACTGAAAAGAGAATTAGCCAGTCCCAGCTACTGAAGCAAGAGGATCCCTTGAACCCAGAAGTTTAAGGTTGCTGTGAGGTAGGCTGACACATTTTTTAAAAATCCAAGGTGACACATTTTTAAAGAATCACTAAAGAACAATGAAAATAGAGAGGTAAGGTAAAGTGGCATGAGACCAATGCAAACAAAAAGTTAGTGTCAATATTGATATCAGACAAGGTAGTGTTAAAAGGTAAATAAATTGATCAAAAAGGGAAATTATTGATTTTTAAAAGGCCAATTTTTTATTTGACCTTGGGTTCATAAAAGAGATTATTTCCATAATCCCTGATTCATATACCTTTTCATCATTGGCCTGTTACAGCCTACTGTTATTGGGGTAGATGGATATTTACTATTTTTAATTATGTCAGAAACACCTGCCATAAACTACCCAAAACAACTAGTAGGAAACCAACAATAACCTACATCTAACCATATTGCCCCTTCCTTGTTTCCCCCTCTAATCTCCTGACATAAATGTCACCCTGTATGGTTATCTGTGCTGAACATACTTATACATATCTCTTGCTGTAGATGTGGAAAGAGTGTTTCTTAGGCGCCATGTCTACCATATAGAATATGTGGCTGACATCAGAAGATGATATCAGTGTTTTCAAAGTGTGGAGATCTTCCCTGTCCACATTCTCTGTCCCACTTAATATTGTAGACTTAAAATAAACTGTGTCTATCAAATGAATATGAAATGGAAAGTCACTGTGGTCTTGATCTGCATGTACCTAATCATAGGAACAGTAAATATCTCTTCATATTTGTGTTGGCTCTAGCAGTCTGTTTTCTGTAAAATGCCAGTTTATAACTTTTACCTACTTTTCTATTGGTTGCTTGTATAAAAAGTACTTACACTGATCTTGCAGAGAAAACTACATAAGAGCATGGGGACTGCATGAGGAAATCAACAAATTCTCTCTCTCTCTCACACACTCTCTCTCTCTCGCTCATATTTGTATGTATGTGTGCATATATATGTATGTATATATGTGTGTACATGTGTGTATTTGGAGAGAGAGGGAGAAATTTACCTCTTTAAAAAGGATAATACGGGCCAGGTGCAGTGGCTCACGCCTATGATTATAGCACTCTGGGAGGCCGAGGCAGGTGTATTGCCTGAGCTCAAGAGTTTGAGACCAGCCTGAGCAAGAGCAAGACCTGGTCTCTAAAAATAGCTGGGCCTTGTGGTGAGCATCTGTAGTCCCAGCTACTTGGAAGGCTGAGGTAAGAGGATCACCTGAGCCCAAGAATTTGAGGTTGCTGTGAACTATGAAGCCACAGCACTCTACTGAGGGTAAAGTGAGACTCTGCCTCAAAAAATAAATAAGTAAATAAAATAAAAATAAATAAATAATAAAAAGGAGAATATAAATTTGTTTCATATGTTCATGGAATATTTACAAACATCTCCCACATAGCTGTCATAAAATATTTTAACAATTCTTAGAGATTTGTGTAGAATGTGTTTATTTCAATACAATTAGAAACAAAGTTGGAATAAAAACTTAACTCATTACAAATTAAGAAAAGTGTTCCTACAAAGTAATGGATCGAAAGAAAGCTAAAATTTAAATTATAATATTTAGAGTTTGGGGGTGGAGCAAGATGGCGGCTGAGTAACTGCTTCCCTGAGACTGGACACGGTGAGTCTGGGGAGATAAGACTCCATGCATCTCTGGCTGCTGGGATCTGCCTATAGTCATCGCTTTGAGGATACAGGGAGTCAGCAAGGGACTTCTGGATCCCAAGAGAAGGACAAAAACAGTGGAAAACTGGCAAGTGACTACATGTGTTCGATCAACCTAATCCTGCCCGCACCCGTAAGTACAAGCAGCAATGAAACTGCAAACTGGAAAGCCCTTACCTATGAACTGTTTCAGTGTTTTTGAACTTGGCACTCTGTTGAACTGCCTTCAGGAGAGCTTGAGCGGGAGTGCAGAGAACTTTGGGCATTGTCTAGTGACCCGACTGAGCCACTGAGCCAGACAGAGCTAATAGTGTTCGGCTGTGGACTACAGAAAGCCATTGTGAGAGAACTGCCCCAGCAAGCTCCACCCTCAGGGTCACAGAGCAAGGACTGGGCAGGATCTAGTAACCTAGTGACTGAGCAGCCTAAAGGCAGAAACTGAGCTTCCTTACAGCCTTAACCCTCATGGGCAGAGTGAGACCAGTTTTGGCACACTGGAGCCTCAGGCTGTTGCCCTGGGTAGAGTGCTGTGGCGTCACAGCTCATATCAACCTCAAACTCCTGGGCTTGGTGCCATCCGGACTTCTATAAGAGCTGCGCCATGACCCACGACTTAGGACCTGTGCCCACCGGGCCTCCGCATGCCCTGACTAGAAAATGTGGGAGCTGGACAACCCTGTGTGCTCCCTCCTATACCCTCCCTGCCTCCACACTGGCCTGCTGGTCTGGCCAGGGACTCTGGTAATCACGTGCCCTCTGGAACCCTCCGTACCTCTGTGCAGAGCCTGTCTCTCCCGGCCAGAGACTGCTGGAGCCTTGGGCTCTCTGTGCCAAAATCACTAGGCACCAGCCACTCCCAGAACAATGCACACCACCTCCTGCCTGTTGCTGGATCCAGGTGTGTCACACTCCGGAGCTGCTTCCACAACCAGAACTTCCTGGCTCGGGAAGCCCCAGAGTAACTACACAGGGTCACTCCCTACAAAGATCCAGCAACAATAGAGTGAACCCGCTGGGGTCTAATCTTGGAGAGACACCTCCCCAACTCTGAGGACAGCCAGAGGCAATGGTGAAAAACAATCATGAGGTGAAATCAACAGAAAAACTCTGGCAATATGAATAATCAGAGTAGATCAACTGTCGCAAGGATCAATGGGGCAAACACAGCACAAGATCTCATGAACAAACAAATAGCTGAGATGTCAGAAATCGAATTCAGAATCTGGATAGCAAATAAGATCGAATTAGAATTCCAAGCAGTAACATAAAGGATATATCAAGAATTCAACTAATTCAAAGACCAAATGACCAAAGATTTTGACAGATTGAGACAATAAGTTGCATCCCTCAAAGATCTGAGAAACACAGTAGAATCCCTCAGTAACAGAATGGAGCAAGCAGAAGAAAGGACTTCTGACACTGAAGACAAAGCTTTCAAATACTCCCAAATTCTCAAACAGAAAGAGAAATGGAGGGCAAAAACAGATCACTCTCTCAGAGAGCTCTGGAATAATTAGAACAAAACCAATATTTGTCTTATAGGGATCCCCAAAAGTGAAGAAGTGGCTTCACAAGGCACAGAGTCTCTTCTCTATGAGATTATGAAGAACTTTCCAGACATGCCAAGAGATTCTGAATTTCAGATAGCAGACAGTTTCAGAACTCCAGCACAACTCAACCCAAATAAGACATCCCCCAGACACATCATAATCAATTTCACTACAGTTAATATGAAGGAGAAAATTTTGAAAGCAGCCAGATGAAAGAAAACCATCACCTACAAGGGCAAGAATATTAGAATAACTGCAGATCTCTCTGCTGAAAACTTTCAAGCTATAAGAGGATGGTAATTGACTTTTAATCTCCTAAAACAAAATAACTTTCAACCCAGGATCCTGTACCTAGCTAAACTGAGTTTCATTTATGATGGAGAAATTAAATACTTCAATGACATTCACATGTTGAAGAAATTTACCATAACTACCCAGCTCTCCAGGATATTCTCAGACCTATCCTCCATAAAGACCAGCGCAATCCTCCACCACAAAAGGAAACTCATCTAGAAACTTTTGATCAAATTCCAACTTCCACAGTTGCAAAAGGATTAAAAATGTCCACCAGACTCTCAAAAGGCTTATCAATATTTTCAATTAATGTCAATGGTTTAAATTGTCTTCTAAAGACGCACAGGTTGGCTCACTGGATACAAAAACTCAAGCCAGATATCTGTTGAATACAAGAATCACATCTTACATTAAAAGACAAATATAGACTCAAGGTGAAGGGATGGTCATCTATACTCCAGGCAAATAGAAAGCAGAAAAATGTGGGTATTGCAATCCTATTTGCAGACACAATAGGCTTGCAATAGGCTTTAAACCAACCAAAATAAGAAAGGATAAGGATGGATACTTCATAATTGTTAAAGGTAATACTCAATATGATGAGATTTCAATTATTAATATTTATGCACCCAACCAGAACGCACCTCATTGTCTAAGAGAAACTCTAACAGACATGAGGAACTTGATTTCCTTCAGTTCCATAGTAGTTGGAGATATTAACACCCCATTAGCAGTGCTGGATAGATTCTCCAAAAAGAAGCTAAACAAAGAAATCTTAGATTTAAAATTAAGCATTTAACATCTGGACTTAACAGACATCTACAGAACATTTCATCCCAACAAAACTGAATACACATTCTTTTCATCAGCCCAGGGAACATACTCCAAAATCGACCACATCCAAGGCCACAAATACAACCTCAGAAAAATTTAAAAAATAGAAATTATTCCTTGCATCTTCTCAGACCATCATAGGATAAAAGTTGAACTCAATAACAACAGGAACCTGCATACCTATACAAAAACATGGAAGCTAAACAACCTTATGCTGAAGAATAGATGAGTTAGATGAGATTAAGAAGGAAATCACCAAATTTTTGGAACAAAACAACAATGAAGACATGAATTATCAGAACCTCTGGGATACTGCAAAGGCAGTCCTATGAGGGAAATTTATAGCACTGCAAGCCTTCCTCAAGAAAACAGAAAGAGAGGAAGTTAATAACTTAATGGGATATCTCAAGCAACTGTAGAAGGAAGAACACTCCAACCCCAAACCCAGCAGAAGAAAAGAAATAACCAAAATCAGAACAGAATTAAATGAAATTGAAAACAAAAGAATTAAACAACAGATCAACAAATCCAAAACTTGGTTTTTTGAAAAGATCAATAAAATAGATAAACCTTAGGCCAACCTAACCAGGAAAAAAAAGAGTAAAATCTCTAATTTCATCAATCAGAAATGGTAACTATGAAATAACAACAGACCCCTCAGAAATTCAAAAAATCCTTAACGAATACTACAAGAAACTTTACTCTCAGAAATATGAAAATCTGAAAGTAATCAACCAATACCTGGAAGCACGCCACCTACCAAGACTTAGCCAGAATGAAGTGGAAATGTTAAACAGGTCTATATCAAGTTATGAAATAGCACCAACTATACAAAATCTCCCTAAAAAGAAAAGCCCAGGACCAGATGACTTACGTCAGAATTCTACCAAACCTTTAAAGAAGTACTAGTACCTATATTATTAAACCTCTTCCAAAATATAGAAAAAGAAGGAATATTACCTAACACATTCTACAAAGCAAATATCACCTTGATCCCCAAACCAGAGAAAGACCCAACAAGAAAAGAAAATTATAGACCAATATTACTAATGAATATTGATGCTAAAATACTCAATAAGATCCTAACAAACAGAATCCAACAACACATCAAAAAAATTATACACCATGACCAAGTCAGATTTATCCCAGGATCTCAAGGCTGGTTCAATATATGTAAATCTATAAATGTAATTCAGCACATAAACACACTGAAAAATAAGGACCATATGATTCTTTCAATTGATGCAGAAAAAGCTTTTGATAATATCCAGCATCCTTCATGATCACAACACTTAAGAAAATTGGTATAGGAGGGACTTTTCTTAAACTAATAGAGGCCATCTACAGCAAACCCACAGCCAACATCATATCAAGTGGAGTTAAAAATTGAAATCATTTCCACTTATATCAGGAACCAGGGAAGGTTGCACATTGTCTCCATTGCTCTTTAACATTGTAATGGAAAATTTAGCCATTGCAATTAGGAAAGAAATGACAATCAAGGGTATCCATATAGGGTCAGAAGAGATCAAACTTTCACTCTTCGCAGATGATATAATTGTATATCTAGAAAACACCAGAAATTCTACTACAAAACTTTTAGAAGTGATCAAGAAATACAGCAATGCCTCAGGCTACAAAATCAATACCCATAAATCTGTAGCCTTTATATATATCAACAATAACCAAGTCAAAAAACAGTCAAGGACTCTATTCCTTCCACAGTAGTGCCAAAGAAGATGAAATATTTGGGAGTATACCTAACAAGGATATGAAAGATCTCTACAAAGAGAACTATGAAACTTTAGGAAAAGAAATAGCTGAAGATGTTAAAAATGGAAAAACATACCATGCTCATGACTGGGAAGAATCAACATTGTTAAAATGTCTATACTACCCAAAGCAATCTATAATTTTAATGCAATTCCTATAAAAAGCTCCATTGTCATATTTTAAAGATCTTGAAAAAATAATACTTCATTTTATATGGAATCAGAAAAAAACTCGAATAGCCAAAACATTACTCATAAAGGAAAACAAAGCAGGAGGAATTACGCTACCAGGCCTGAGACTGTACTATAAATCGATAGTGATCAAAACAGCATGGTACTGGCACAAAAGCAGAGAAATAGATGTCTGGAACAGAATAGAGAACAAAGAGATGAATCCAGCTACTTACCATTATTTGATCTTTGACAAGCAAATTAAAAACTTTCAGTGGAGAAAAGATTTTCTATTTAACAAATGGTGCTGGGTGAACTGGCTGACAACCTGTAGAAGATTGAAAGACTCTCACTGGATAAAAGATTTAAACTTAAGACATGAAACTATAAAAAATACTTGAAGAAAGTGCAGGAAAAACTCTTGAAGGAATCATCCTTGGTGAATATTTTATTAGGAGGACTCCCCAGGCAATTGAAGCAATATCAAAAGTACACTACTGGGACCTGATCAAACTAAAAAGCTTCTGCACAGCCAAGAACATAGTAAGTAAAACAAGCAGACAGCCCTCAGAATGGGAGAAAATATTTACAGGTTATACCTCCAATAAAGGTCTAATAACCAGAATCCACAGAG
>CAUYPK010029941.1:0-12451 GCA_963574355.1 Loris lydekkerianus
ACTTTGCTAAGGAGAATATGTTCCAGCTCCATCCATGTAAACATGAAAGAGGTAAAGTCTCCATCTTTCTTTAAGGCTGCATAGTATTCCATGGTATACATGTACCACAGTTTGCTAGTCCATTCCTGGGTCGATGGGCACTTGGGCATCTTCCATGACTTAGCAATTATGAATTGGGCAGCAATAAACATTCTGGTACAGATGTTTTTGTTATATTGTGACTTTTGGTCTTCTGGGTATAAACCTAGTAGAGGAATTATAGGATTGAATGGCAGGTTTGAATTTGTTTTTTTCTTTTTTCTTCTTACATTCCGATTACATGTATGTTATGCTTATCAAAACTGTTCCACAGTTCTTGGATAGTCTTTTCTCCTTGTTCATTCCTCTTTAGCATTTCATTGTATCAAATTTCTATGCACCTATTTTCAAGCCTGATTCTTTCTGCCCCCTTCTTTAAGCCCATTGAAGGCATTCTTCGTTTTTTGTTTTTTTTTTCCTCCAATCTGGCAACTCTTTTGCTTTATCCTCAGAGTTTGTTTTTATCCCTCATTGATTTTATATTACTTTTGACATTAAAGCATATTAACCAAAGTTATTTCAATATTTTTTGTCTGATATTTGCAACATTTCTATCGTGCTGGAGTTTGGTTCTAATGCTCGATTCTAGATTGAATTATTCCTTGCCTTTGTCATGCTTTGTAATTTATTGTTAACAGCCATGTATGATGTGTTGGGGAATAGCAACTGAAGTACATAGATTGTTACTGTGAGAATTTATATTAATCTAGACGAGCATTTCTAAAATGTTAGGGGCCAGAGGCTTCAGTTTCCTCTAGTATTCCTGCTTTTGTCTCTCCTCCTGCCTTCATTCTGCCCTGAGCATTCCTTCTCAGAGACAGTCTTTACCTTTCTACCTTTTCAGCTACAATCACTGTGACTAGGTTGGAGTCTGTTCCGGATGGTTAGATGTAGGTTAGGGAAGGATTCGATGATTTTCATTTCACTAAATCTCAGATATTTATTGAGCTTCTCTCAGTGCTGTAGATTTCGAAAGTGGTTCACTTTTTTTTTTTTTTTTAAACTATCTCCAATTCCTTCTCTGCTACAGCATTGTCCCGTCTATATCCGTGAACGTCTGACCCCTGTTGACTATGTTTATTTTTTCTTCCTCAAACATAAGAGAAAGGCTGAACAGCCACTGGCGTCACAAAGACACTGTTCCCTTAGGTGTAATAATGCTGTCACAGTTTCCCCCTAGAAAGTAGATCTTACTATGGGGAAGGCTCTGAGTGTATGTCACAATGATTAGCCTTACTTTTCCTCCAGCCAGACCCAGGATAGAATTTTTGTCAGATCTGGAGATAAATCCTAAGAAAATGTTGGGCTGTCAAAGTTTCTAACTCCTATACTAGTCTGTGTTGCTTTGGCTATGCCTATCTCCTAAATTTTAGGAAGGTATTTTGTCCAGGAATGTTCTTTCTCTGATGGGTCCAAAAAATTAATTGATTTCGTTTTTTTCAATCTTCTTTTAGTTGTAAGAATGGGAGTGATGCTTTTAAAACTCTTTACTTTTCATAACTGAAATCAGAAGTCTCTTTTTATTTCTCTTTAGATTACAGGTATCCCTCAAGCTTTTTTTTTTTTTTTTTTTAAATCTTTGAAATTTGTATTTTTTTTTTTTTTGAAAAATCTACTCAGTTTTTTTCTTTAGAATTTCCCTACACCATAAATTTTGCTGCCTATACTCCTGTGTTGCCATTCAGCATATTCCTCTGTTTTTTCCTTGCATGTTTTTAGGTGAATCTAGATTATTCTGGTATGATTATTTCACAGGTAAAGTTGTACTGTTCAAGAAGCCCACCATGTACAATTTGTGAAGTTGATGATCTACACCTAGATCTGTTGATCAATTGTGGTTCGCCCAGTGGTGATCACCTTCTTTCGTAGATTTTTGACTTATTGGATGCATTATTTCTGAAAATAAAGCCTCTCTCATTATCATTTGATGACGTCATTTCACAGTCTTTTTAGGAAAGACGAGATACATGCAGGATTTTTATTCCTTAGATGTGTCAGTTTTTAAAATAAAAATTTAGTTTTCGAGCCTCCTTTCAAATAAATGGATATGTATGAGTATATGCATTTAAACATATGTGATGTATTTCCAACCTTGACAAGTTTAGTCGCATTGATATTAAAATATCTTTTATCTTGGGGCAATGGGAACATCTTTAACCAGACTCCCTAAGCTTACTGACATACCTCTACATGAGAACTTCCTTGCTTGATTTTATATTATTTTTGACATTAAAGCATATTAACCAAAGTTATTTGGTTTGGTTGTGGGCTCATGTTACACATTTCCTGCTGCAGACCTCAATTAAATCATTTCGCTGAAATTTTCCTTTTTTTTTTTTTTTTTTAAGAAATATGGTATTCCAAAACCACAATCTGGGTACTTGCTGTGCTCATAGCTTCTGAGTTGCTTATTATTTCTAGGCTTTTCAGCAGCTCGAATTAAAAAGTTAAAAAAAAAAAAACAAAATAAAGTAAACATAAAACCAAGCAAACAACAACAATATAGAAGTTCTGGAACTTACGATGGTGTTACATCCATATAAATCCATCATCAATTGAAAACATTGTAAGTCAAAACTGAATTTAATATACCTAATTTACAAAACATCACATCTTAGCCTCGCCTATCTTAAATGTACATAGAATATTTAAATTAGCCTACAAATTGAACGAATTATCTAACAAAAGCCTCCTTGATAAAAGTGCTTAATACCTCATGTAATTTATTGAATACTGTAATGAAAATAAAAATGAAAATGGATTTATTAGTATAGGAAGTACAACTTTTAATGAATGTAAATTGCTTTCACACCATCAAAAGGTCAAAAGTTATAATTTGCAACATAAGTTAAGATAGTCTGTATATATTTAGTAGTATGTATATGTGGTACATACGTACGTGTATACAGGGTGTGTATGTATGTAGTTTTTTTGTTTCGAAGACAAAATATTTCATGAATTACTCTTTATATATTTAATAAATTCAAATTCAAGACTAAAGTAAATTTCTTTAAAGTTTTTAATCTCACATTTCTATTTTTCTCTTGTATTGAGAATCCTAGCAATGATGGAATTAAAATATTGATTGTTAATTTATTTTATCCCACAATATACATATTAATAATTTCAAAATAACAATAGTAATAAAGGAAAAGGAACATAATAATTGTAAACAATTTTTTCCATTTTTTGTGTCCTTAAGTCATATCCCACTAGGGAAGTATGTAAACAAATCACTGTTTTTTAAGTCATGTGCAATAATTTCTCTTGGAATAAATATGCTGACAATAGGATACACATTTAACTTATTTGATTCGTTATTTAAAACTTTAAATGCATTTCCTGGTTTTAAGCATTTTTTTGTTACATGGACAAATTTTATAATGCTGAAGTGAGTGCTTTTAGTGTACCCATCACCAGAATAGTGTACATCAAATGAAAATGATAGATTTTGATTCCTCACCTCATCCCTCCCCCCATTCTTAACTTCAATGTTCATTACACCACTTTATGACCACAATTCCCCCTATTTTACTCCCATTTATAATGGGAACATTTAGTATTTATTTTTCACTCCTGAGATACTTTACTTAGGATAACAGTCTCCAGTTCCAACCAAGTTGCTGCAAAATAAACTATTTCATTCCTTTTTATGGCTGAGTGATACTCCATGATATTCATATGCCCATTTTATTTATTTTTATATTTATTCACATATCACTTGGTGGGTACTTAGATTGTGCCCATACTTTTACAATTCTTTTCAGTTGATACCCAGTAGTTGGATTGCTAGATCAAATGGTAGACCTGCTTTTAGATCTTTGAGGAACCTCTATATTGTTTTCCATAAAGGTTTGTGCTAGTTTACATTTTTACCAATAATGTGTAAGTTTAATCTTTTTACTGTATCTGTACCAACATTTGGTATGTTTTAACTTTTTAGTAATGGCCCTTCTGGCATGGGTAAGGTGCTATCTCTTTGTAGTTTTAATTTGGTTTTCCCTGATAATCAATGATTTTAAGCATATTTTCACAGTTGCTGGTCATTTATATTTTTCTTTGAAAGAAATCTTTTCATGTGTTTTGCTCACTTTTGGATGATATATTTGTTTTGTTTTGTTTTGTTTTGTTTTCTTGCCAATTCTTCTGAGCTTTTTGTAGATTTGGGGTATTAGTTATTTATTAGATATATAGTTTGTAAATATTTTCTCCCATTCTGTAGGCTGTGTGTTCTGTTGATTATTTTCTTTGCTGTACAAAACCTTGTTAATTAAATCAGGTCCCATTTCTTTATTTTTATTGTTGCTATATATGCTTTAGTTTTCTTACTCCTAAATTATTACCCTAGGCCACTGGCAAGAAGAGTTTTTCTTGTTGTCTTCATTTAAGTCTTTAATCCTTCTTGAGCTGAATTTTGTATACCATGAGAGATAGAGATCCCAATTTGTTTCTCTGCATATGTTGATCCAATTTTCTTGGCAGTATTTATTGAATATGGTATATGTTTTTGTTAAAGATAAATTGGCTGTAAGTATATGGTTTTATATCTGGGTTCTTTATTCTGTATCGCTGATCTGTGTGTCTACTTTTATGCCAATACCATGTTATTTTGGTTACTGTGCCCTTATAGTATATTTTGCCTCCAGATTTGTTCTCTTGGAACAGGATTGCTTTGGCTATTTGGACTCTCTTTTGGTTTCATATGAAATTTATATATTTTTTCTAGGTCTGTGAAAAATGTTGGTATTTTGATGGGAATTGCATTGAGTTTGTGCATCACTTAGGGCATTATGGACATTTTAACAATGTTGATTCTCCCAACCTATGAACATGGTATGTTTTCCATTTGTTTGTGTCATCTTTAATTTCTGTCATCCGTGTTTTGTAGTTCTCTTGTAAAGATATTTAATTTTCCTGGTTATATATACTTTTAAGTATCTTATTTTCTTTGTAGCTATGGTATTGAATCCTTGATTTGATTCTCAGCTTGACTGTTATTAGTGTACAATAAATGCTGGTTTGTGTACATTGATTTCTAAAATGAGACTTTAGTCAATTTGCTTCTCAATTCTAGGAGTCTTTGGATGGAATCTTTAAAGTTTTCTAAGTAAAAGATCATATTATTGGCAAATAAGGATAGTGTGAACTCCTGTTTCCTGATTTGAATGCTTCTTGTTTTTTTGCCTGATTGCTGTGGCTAGGATTATGTTGAATAGACGTGGTGACAGTGGACATCCCTGGCTTGTTCTAGTTCTACAACTTGAAGAAATTTAGTATTAGAGAGTAGTGTTTCAACATTCATAAAGCCCACAGGTACATACCTGAAACACACAGAAGCACACACGTAGCACAAATTAGTATGACATAACTGAGACCGAAGATATGATATGTTATGAAGCAAACTTCAGAATATATTGTTCAGTGATAATACCAAGGTGAAGAAATTACTTATGGATTAGTATCTTTAATCTAAGAACGGTAGATTATATATATATATATAATTTATATAAATATATATAAAGTATATGTAAGATTACTATATACTATGTAATTATATATAACATAATTATCAATATATTATATATTTATACATACACAAACACATGCTATGTTAATGCATATATGATGTATATGGTGGATCTTTGCACACTATATGTGTTAGAGTGTATATATCTATTCTACCATGGTTCTTCTCTACTGGTTATGTTTATGTGAATTAATTTTTTTAAAATCTTAGGAGTAATAAGGTGTCCACTGTATATATAAATAAAATTACAAAAAGCATAAAGAATTATCCAGAAAAAGTCACAAAAAAGGAATGGAAAGATTAAAAAAAAGGAATGGAAAAGGAATATAGTGATGTCAGGATGGAAGATAAAGTTATTAAATATGTTTGTTATACATTTTATTGTGAACATGTAAACATTATCTATAATGACGTAATTGTGAAACAACATTAAACAAAGATAAATTCCTAAAAATTTAAAAAATAAAATGAACAGAGAAAAAGAGCCAAGACAATAGACTAGAAGCAGCCTGCACACGCTGCTCTCACAGAGAGGCCTGAAAGTGAGAAGATACGTATCTTCGCATCAATAATCCAAGGGTATCACCAGAGAGGGGCCCAAAGTGATGGAGAGAAAAATGGGGCGACAGACTCATTAGGCTCAGAAGTACCCAGGGCAGGTGACTGCACATGACGTAGGGAAGAGACAGAAGAGAGGTTCTTGGGGCTCCACAGTCCCCCCATGGACACTGCAATCACATCTGCGGGCCTCCAGACTGACCTGGAGATGGTGCAGCAGCATTGGTCTGGGGAGAAGACAGCAGTGACCCGCTGGATTCGGATCCCTGGGTGCTTCAGCTGGTGTCATTCTGAGATCCCTGCCTCAACGTCCTCCATAGACCTGGGAGTTATTTCCATTGCAGCCAACTCATTTATTACCATGAAGGCATGAAGCAATTCCTGAGGGATCCAGCTCCATAACTCAAACACTCCTGTTAGTCCCCATCTCCAACATTGGGGATCAAATTTCAACATGAGTTGTGGAGGGTGAAATATCCAAACTTTAACACACCCCCCCCTTTTTTTTATAATACTGTATCTATGTTGCCAGAGGATATGACTGGTATGTGCTTTAATCCTTCCCTTATAACCATATTTATTCATAGTACTATCTATAGGTACTGCATATTAAATGCTCAACCCTGTCTTTTTGTGGGTTTCTCCATTCACAATGCTTGTCTAGAGCTCATTCTCCCGTTCTCCAGTGCTCTTCATAAAGCACTAGCAGCATCCCCTGAGAATTTGATTGTCATAAAGTTTATCTGCAGAATTAACTGTTGAAATTGAGTTTGCCTATAGTAAATCGGAGGCTAATAGTTTCTTTTCTTAGGTATTCTATTATTCCTGAAGTAAGCCAAATTACTTCTCTCCAAAAATATTGAGGATTTTAAGTTAAAGACACTGAAAATGCATGGGAACACTCTGCCTCAATCTCTGCGTACCTGATGGAGGACATAAATCCTTCCAGGGAGGCAAACACAGCACGCGCTTACTGACCCAGTGACGGCACCAGCAGGCACCAGAGGAACTGGGGACAGATTTTACTGTCTTCCTCAAACTTCCCACCTTAAAAAAAAAATGGAACTACTTTCTCTTTGGTCTTGTTACTAAATAGGAGTTACTTTATAGAAATACTACTTAAGGCCTCTAAGCCATTGCTTTGAGTGAGAAACACATTTGAATGGTGGCTTTTCCCACTTAGTGTGTACAATGTACATTGATAAAATTCTGCTTACTGTCTTTTGTTATTTGGAATTGTATTTTCAGAAGAGAGTCTCAACCAAGAGCCCAAAAAGAGAAAAGAAAGAAATTATGTCTTCTCTTCCACACTCCCTTATCTTCTGACATAAAGTGCTATAATTGAAAAGTCTGATGACAGGCCAATTTTCTTTCCATTATAAATGTGTCCACGGTTTTGCCTGGATGTTTGAAGGATTTTTTGTTTTAATTCCATAATTTTACTAGAATACATCTCATCATTGGTCATTATTGATATATTTGTTGATAATTGTGCCATACTTTTTCAGTTTGTAATCTAAAGTCTATTATTATTTATAATATAATTATAAATTTTTTATAATTTAAAAGATCTTTTATAATTTAAATTTTTATTTTATTATTATTATTTTTTTTTGCATTGTAACATTAGTACTTTTTGTTCTCTGGTTTGGATTTCTTCTTTGGAAATCATAACATACTGTATATACCCGAGTATAAGCTGAGGTTTTTCGGCACAAAATTTGTGCCGAGTTCGGGTTTTTGTGCCAAAAAAACTCGGCTTATACTCGGGGTTTTGTGCTGAAAAAACTTGGCTTATACTCGAGTATATACAGTATGTGTTTATTATCATTTTTGTCTATCTCCTACATCTGTTACCTTTTCTCCAATTTTTTGTGTTAATTTTATTTCTCTTTGGTTTAAAAAATGCCCTTTTTACTTCTGTGCCGTTCAGTTATTTTCTGTTATGCTTACACACAATTGTGTTTTTCTCAGTTTGTTCTTCACGTCAGAGTTTCACTGTTTTTCAAAATTATTTATCATTTTCAAAATTCTCTTAGATCATTTTGACAGACTGAGGGGATGTGCCTTCTGACCTATCCATGTGTCTCATGGTGTATTCTTGACAAATAATGGTGGCTGAAAAGGGTCCATTTCTATTGAATGGGATAAAGCAGTTACTCAGGATGTATTAGTAAATACTGAACAAAGCATTTCAACCAACTTTATTCTGCCCACACTGCCTTCCTTGAGACTTGCATGGGTCATAAGGATAACTTTTTCATCTTACCAGGTTTTAGAGTCTTCTGTCCTCATCTTGGCTCTGCTACTTTCAATAATTTCAGACAAATTACTTAATTTCTCCGAGTCTTAGTCACCCTCAGTAAAATGTGGACAAATATCTATTTTAGAAAATTATGATGTGGCTCAGTGAGTAGGGCGCCAGCTCCATATACTAAGGTTGGCAGCCAGGTTCAAACCTGGCCCCAGCCAAACTGCAAGAACAACAACAAAAAAAATTGAAAATTATTATGAAATTTAAATGAATGTAAAAGCCTAACACAGTGCCTTGCTCTGTGAGTGGTTGTTACTTTTGTAATCATTTCACTAATTTTGATAAAAATTACTAAATCTTCTGAGGAAAAGTTCTCAATCACTTGTTTTCAGTAATGACAAAATGACAATTCCTTCTAGCTCAGAAATTCCATGTTTTTCATTAATTTAGTTGAATTCCCTTTTACAATATATTCCCGAGTGCTCCTGCTTTTGTAGTACAAATTTATTTTCTCTATTTATTCTTATTTTATTTGTATGTTTTCTGACTTTTTTCTCAATAAGGCAAACTTCCTCACATGCTACAAAGTTGTTCAGTGCTGAATTACTGTGAAAAGTAGAAGATATGCTTTAAATATGCTCTTAGCACAGATCTATGCTAAACATAAGGACAAAATGAAGAGAAAGTGAGGTTGAAAGTTCTGTCTTTAGAGATCCCTTGTACAATAACTCTCTACTTAACTTGGGTCTTTTCTCGACTCATAAGTTGTATTTTCCCTTTCTATTTATTTGCTTCTTATCTTATAGCTTGTTCTGAATTCAGATCATTTCTTTGTATGCTCTGTTTTATTGGTTCTGACTTGGAGACATAGCTATTAAAAAGAATAGATTGGAGGGAGAAGAAAACAGGTGTCTCCAAGGAGAGAAGGGACTACTATCTAATTGTTTCCTGGGGTCTGTTTACATCCAAACTTGCATAGTGTGCATGAGCCAACTGAACTATGTAACTGGATTCCCTCAGTGTTTACAGAAACAAGGACTTGAGTTCAGGGCCCAAGGAATGAGGGGGATTTTGTTTTGTCTCAATTTTGATTTTTAGCTCAATTCAATTTGATGATGATTCAAGTCTCCAAGGTTGTCACCGATCTGTTTGCACACAGTATAGGTATAAGGTAGTGAATATTTGTCCTGGTTGTGCATCAGGATATTTTTAAAATTATGAGCTTCACTCCCAGGCAGCATGATGTAGGAGACTGAAAAACAAGGCACAGTCATTAAAATCTCAGTTTATTCCTAGTGGTGAAACTTCCTAGCTAGAGGAACTTGGACAAGTACTAAGTATCCAGGAGAATTACTAGATTTTTAAAACATAAAATGCTGGCAATATAATATGTTTAATAGTTTTGGAGAATTACTTATTACCATGCTCAACTTGGAAAGAGCATGTTCTGATGGCAAATATTAATATTCCTAAAAAATGCATTCAAATCGTGACGTTGATAAGCCAAGATAGTGATTTGTAAGAGGCAGAGCTCAGTCGACTTTAGGATAAGTACCTCTGTGCTCTAGTTCTTTCCTTTCATTTCCAGAATGTTAACTGTGACACAAAAATAATTTTTACTCTACTCAATGGCATTTCAAGATAATTTTCCATCTTTATCTCTTCATAACTATTTCATAAAACAGCAAAAAAGAAAAAAAAAGTCACAGATCTGAAATTTAACCTTCACATTCTTCAGAAAGGAAGTACTACTAATACTCACTGTTAAGTGTGTGTGCTACCTTGGCACTTGTGGCTCTCACAGTAACCAATGAGCACCATCTGCAAGAGCATGACTGCCTGGGCATCCTATGTAAAGCCCCATACTGATGGAGGGGGTCCGTTCCTGATTTACAGGTAGAAACGTGAATAGTATAGTTTAGGCAATTCTACCTTAAGGGTAAACATGTATATGGTTTGTCTAAGTACCTTTCTGTAGTGCCTGCATTTTTTGCACTTGCCATTCACTTGTTTTTGTTAACTGTTGTAAATGTTGTAGAGAATATTTTGTTTGTAACGCATTTTCTTTTACTCCATCCTAATCAATTATTGCAGTGCTAGAGGGAACAATTATTGTAGAAGGCATAAATTCACATAAAACAGAGATGTCTTTCAAGATTTGTATTGTTTTTATCCTGTGTAAAGAAAGTGAATTTTATGAACACATGATAAACAAATATGAGAAAAAAAAACATTTAATTAGATCAAATATAGCTTTTTTACTGTATTAATCATTTACTCTTGTCAGGAAGTAATTTATTCAATAGATGTTAAGCTTAGCAAAATCACTTTAACCCTAAATACATAAATAGCAAATCTACTATTATACTTGTCTTATTTTTGGCCCAATTCTATTATTTAACTTATTTTATTCAAAAATTCTATATACATGTTCTATCATTACTGACATAAGTTTTTTCTTCTTTTTGTTTATGCCTAAGGTAACACCAACTATATCCATTGCATTTCATTTCATATTCATTCTGAATCTATAATCTATAAATTTTTTATTTATATCCTAAAAACATAAAATCTTTTGGCTTGTCATTCTCGTTTTCCTTCACCTTTAACATGTTCTCATTTTAAGAGAACTTTCATTTTGCTTAGTTTGCTTTTGAGAAATATGTTTTTAAGAGTTGATATCCCTTTTTATTCCTCCATTAATTTTTGTCTGTTTCTATTTATGTTTGATCTCATTATTCTTCTCCCCTCACATTTCTATATATTTTCTCTATGCACTTTTTTTCCTTCTCCATAATCTTTTTCTTTGGGCTTCTAACTTCCTCATTTGAATCCCATGACCTTCCATTTTAGGTCCCAGCAAATTGCTTTTTTCAATTGTTTTTAATGGTGTAACTTATCAATATTGACTCAGAGATAAAATGGTGCTAGAATAGGTGGGGATGGATTTTGCTTGAGTGAATTCTGGCCTAGAACTGTTGAGAACACAGATGGTGGTTTCACAGAGCTGGGCCAGCAGGGGGGCTGTGTCCCTCACTAGGTGTTAACTCCCATCTGTCTTCTCATCTGTAGAATTGGAGATAAAGTAGTTGGCTTGTACAATTAAGTTCAGGGTGTTGACTGGCATATGGTAGGTGCTCAATGCATTATACTTATTATGATTTTTAGTAATTTTTAATAGTTAAACTGTATAAATTCAACACTAAGATATTAACAATATGAGTTCATTACAACATTGATTTAAACCTCAGATTCTATTGTATTTGTAAAATCTATGGCTGACTCAAAGAGTTATTGTTTATATGGGTTATATCTATTGATGTTAGAAGTTAAAACAAAGAAATATTCAATGTATATACGTTTTAATTCATTAAAATAACAGTAGTAAAAGCATTACCTGTTACAGTTTTGCAAATCATCTATTCAGTGAAAGACTGCTAGTTTCTACCTGTGCACCTGCAATCCGTCTGCTGCAGCATCACACATCACATAGTCTTAGGAGAACTTGATGGTTCACTAAGAGAGAATAAAAGTAAAAGGCACAATAGTGTTCTATATCATGATAATGGATCTGACCTGCAGATTCAATGAAAAAAATCTAGGAATCCCTTGGGATCCTGACCCACATTAAGAGAATCACTGATTTATAGGAATCATGATTTCTGGGGGGGAGATAAGATGGCGGACTGAAGCCAGCTTTTCACAGAGGCTCCCGTCCAGAAGGAGAGTTAAAGGATGGAAATTTAGTAAGTAACCTGGAGGATTCGAGCTATACCAGGAGAGGAGGTTGGAGATCGCACATCAACACCACTGAGGCGAGCTGAGACCACAAGGATGCAAACAAAAGGTACAAAATCCATCACCAAGCGGATGGGAGTCTCCCCTCCCCCCACGAGTCCAGCTTAAGGACCCTACAAACAAAAGGGCAGAAATCAAAAGCCCTCCCACTTCATTTCACGGAAGCGACCCTCTAAAAACTGGTCCTACCTCCCCTACTAGGGTGCCATGGTGCTCCCTTGCCAGACTTAAAACTT